>WBNM01023103.1:0-10810 GCA_013399055.1 Ramphastos sulfuratus | reverse complement strand
TTTGTCCTCCTCCAGTCCCCAGGGATCTCTCCTGTCTGCCATGACCTACTGAAGATGGTGGAGAGTGGTTTGGCAATGACCTGTGCCAGCTCCCTCAGCACCCATGGGTGCATGCCATCAGGACCCATGGATTTATGGATACGCAGATTACTCAGTTATTCCTTAACCCATTCCTCATCAACCAAGGAAGACTCCTTTGTCATGCTTTCCTCTGGTGCCTCACGGGTCTGGGGCTCCCCAGGACAGTCTCCAGCAGTATAGATGGAGACAAAGAAGGCATTTAGTAACTCTGCCTTCTTTGCATCCTCTGTCACCAAGGCACCCTCCTCATTCAGCAGAGGGCCTACATTGCCTGTAATGTTAGCTTTTCCTGCAGTGTATTTGAAGAAGCCCTTTTTGTTATCCGTGACCTCCCTTGCAAGGCTGAGTTCCAGCAAGGCCATAGGCTTCCTAGTTGCTTCCCTACATTCTCTGACAACAGTCCTATACTCCTCTCAGGTGCCATCCCCTTCTTGCAGGATTTGTAGACTTGTTTCTTCCACTTTAACTTTGCTCAGCAGTTCCTTACTTAACCATGCAGGTCGCCTGGCTCCTTTTCACTGATCTTGAGCTTGGAAGAAGAGGTCCTTAAATTTTACCCAACTATCATGGGCCCCTTTGCCACCTTGTACCCTGTCCCATGAGATTTCCAACAGCAATTGCTTGAAAAGGCCAAAGTTGGCCCTTCTGAAATCCAGGGTTGTAGTCCTGCTTAATACCCTGTTCATGCCAGACAAGATCTTGAACTCCACCATCTCATGATCACTAAGGCCAAGGCTGCCCTCAACCTTCACTGCTTCAACCAGACCCTCCCTGTTGGTGAGGATAAGATCCAGCAGTTCTCCCTTCCCACTTGGCTCCTCCACCATTTACATCAAGAACTTATCATCGATGCACTGGAGGAACCTCCTGGACTGTGGCTGGCTGAGTAATCCTTCCAGCAAATATCTGGATAGTTAAAATCCCCCATCGGAACCAGGGCTTGTGATTGCAAGGCTGCTTTTAGCTGCCTGTAGAAGGCCTCATCAACTGCCTTATCCTGCTCAGGTGGCCTGTAATAGACACCCACAGCTGTATCACCCATGCTGGCCTGTCCCTTAATTCTCTCCCACAAGCTCTCAACTCGCCCCTCATCCACCCCTGGACAGAACTCAAGACCTTCTAGTTGCTGCCTCATGTAAAGCAACTCCACCACCTTGCCTTGTTGACCTGTCTTTCCTAAAAGGGACACAGTCATCCATGACCACATCCTCTGTACTCAGCAGTGGTCAGGCCACACCTTGAGTCCTGTGTCCAGTTCTGGGCCCCTCAATTCAAGAGAGATCTTGAGGAACTGGAACATGCCCAGAGAAGGGCAACGAAGCTGGTGAGGGGCCTGGAGCACAGCCCTGTGAGGAGAGGCTGAGGGAGCTTGGGGTGTGCAGCCTGCAGAAGAGGAGGCTCAGGGGAGACCTCATTGCTGGCTATAACCACCTGAAGGGATGTTGTAGCCAGGTGGGGTCGGTCTCTTCTCTCAGGCAACCAGCAACAGAATGAGGGGACACAGTCTGAAGTTGTGCCAGGGGAGGTCTAGGCTGGATATTAGGAGGAAGTTCTTCCCAGAGAGAGTGATTGGCTTTGGAGTGGGCTGCCCAGGGAGGTGGTGGAGTCATCATCCCTGAAGTGTTCAAGAAAAGACTGGAGGAGGCACTTAGTGCCATGGTCTAGTTGATTGGCTAGGGCTGGGTGATAGGTTGGACTGGATAATTTTGGAGGTCTCTTCCAGCCTGGTTGATTCTATGATTCCAGCCATGTGAGCTGTCCCACCACATCTCTGTAACTGCCACCAGGTCATAACATCGTGACCGCACAGGAGTTTCTAATTCCTCCTGTTTATTCCCCATACTGCGTGCATTGGTGTGTAAATGTTTCAGGGATGGAGTTGAGCATGTAGTTTTCAGCCTTGAAGGCAGGAAGACCCTCTGGTTATTTGAGATGCCACGACACTGCTCCTCAAGCTTTGGGCTATTACACCCAGGGTTCTTGGTGGCAAGGCCAGCTACATGCCTGTCTCCCATTATGACTAGTTTAAAGCCTAGTCTCGGTATCACCTCGGCGTTTGATGGTAGGTATGTGCTTTTCCTATGTGAGTTGGTGTTTGACCAGCTGTGGCACAGCATGTGCTTTCCTAGACTTTTGCCATTCTCATGACAAACAGAAAGCTCAGCTCTTGCCATCAAGAGCTCATTATCTATGTAATAAAATAAAATCTCATTTAGAACATATGGCTCCGACGTCCTCTAGGCACCTTTTGGATATCAGACTCACTTATGTTCATTTTACTCAGCAATGTTTTAAATTCACTCTTCATCAGTTCAGTATTTCCTCTGGGATGTTTTAGCTATTACTGTGGGCCCTGCTTGCTCCCTTCTCATGTTATTTTAATGATAGCCTTAAAAAACCCCAAACAAACAAACAACAAAACCAACCAACAAAAAAACCTAAAGGAGAATAATTTGGAATAAAAATACAGGCACTTTGATTATATGCTGAATTGCTATAATAATAGCAAAATGTCCTCTGTAACTGTCTCAATGGCATGGCTGGAACGGGAACAGGGGCCCAAGCACTCCTCACCCCTTTCAGTGCAAGTGAGAAACACTAGCCAGGGAAACGAAACATCTGATGGGGTGGAAATGGGACCGGAAGGACTCGGCAGCTTCTCTGTACCACCACCAAATATTAATGTGTGGATTCTGCCACCAGAGGGCATAAACAGCATTGGGATATATTAACGAAAGAAGAGGGATGTGGGAAGAAGCTTTCCAGGATGCTTCATGTGTATAATAAATTTCTCCACCCAATACTGAACAGCTCAAAGAAATACTTTTGTTAGCCTTACTGCTTCCAGTGCTTTCAGGTAGGAAGGCCTTGGACGATGAATGCTTAAGCCGACAGAGGGGTAGCTCCTATGAGGTGGGATGTCCTTCCCCAGCAGCACACGGGTACAAAATGGAGAGTTAGTGGTTTATTTTTTTCTTGCCAGGTCAAAGAGCAGAAGGATATCAGTGGTGTTGTCATGCTTTTGTTCCTGCTGACAGCAACAGCCACGCTTCTCTTGAAGCGTGGGCAGAGATGCCCTTTTCTCTTGCAGTGTGTAGTGAAAAGAGGGCACCAGTACAAAATAATGGCCCAGTCTCACTTTCAGGTGTTGAGCTGCCAGCTGTAATGACCAGCAAGCCTTGCAGATGTGCAAGTCCCAGATGCTTTTAAATAAGGTGTTTAGTTTAAAAACATTTTACTACTGAAGACATATTTCTTGCAGTTGTTGGCCCTGCTGCATCCCAAGAAAGCATTCTTTTATTCTTTCAGTGAGCAATATTGATGCTGTGAGTGCAGAATGTAGGCAGTCAGATGCTATTGTACTGTAGGAGGCAGCCAGCTGTCTTTTGTGTTACCATCTGCACAGGGTTTTGGATGATTTTTGGTTGATTGGTTTGGTGGTGTGTGGTTTTTTTTGTTTGGTTTTGAGTTTTTTTCTGATGTGGATGTATGAAGGTTAGGCTCATTTCTGAACTGCCTTTCTTTTTTGGTGTGTTGAACGACTATTGCTATTTTATACTGTTATGGGGGCTTTGGTCAAGATCCTCTTAGTATTTTCTTAGGGCAAGCAGCCTTAATTCAAATGAATGAATGGCTATATGTATGCTACTTAATGCAGAAAAAGGGAGATTTACACAATTCTTTCTATTCCTTCCTCCTGCCAGTTTTCTAGAGGTTCTTAGTTCCCTTTTGACATATTTATAGACTTCTGTTGCATGGGAGCTTTGAAAAAGTAACTTTTACAGTAGGATCTGATGTACAAAGGTAGACATGACAATTTCTGCCAGACTGCACATCTCTTCTGAGGAACCCTAATGGCTTTCTTGTCATTTATCTTCTCTTCAGTCCTTGCAGTCTAGCACCTTATCCAGGACACCAGGACATAGCAGCTATTAGTTTGGTAGTTGTCCTTACTGCCTACTGGATAGATCCAGATAAGCATTAAGCTTTTGTTTTGTATTGGGGATGTTTTTAGCCCCCCATTTCCGTGAGACAGACCTAGGAATCTGGGGCTTGCTTCTTCAGGTGCATGAATGGCCATTTAAGAAGAGAATGTGAATGTTTAGAGATGGAAATACCTAAAAGGGGATGGGGGAGGCAATGTTGTTGCTGTTGTTTGTGTGCTTCAGGTACCACATTCCCTGGAGAGGTTACTCTGCAAACTGCCATGTGCTTATCTTGAAATTAATCTTTTCCATCTGTTAGCAGCTAACTGTTTTAATGAATGGGGATAAGAACATGGTCTTCTGGAGCCCATGTTTTTGGGGGACTGTTCTTGCAGACAGTCTACTCTGGTTCATTATCAATATGTTTCTCAGCAATTTGCATAGAACACAGAGTACTTATTGTGGTCTATCTTAAAATTGTGTGTAGTGTTAACCAATCAGTATGATAAATGTGATATGGCTGGTTTGGTTCATGGACCAGTAATTAATTACCTTGTGTTATTAGCAGGGTACTTGAACAAACAAAACAGCTTTTCATGCCAAGCTGGACTGACTGGACTTAACGTGCTCTTTATCACAGTTTGTGCCTATAATTTTCTGTGTACTCTTTATTACATTACCTGTAACTGAATACTAAACCACATTTCATCATGTTACTTTAAGTGCCTCTCTTGCCACATTTGTGGCTAAAACCAAGGCAGTTTAATGACCATATGCTTTTCCCTTCCTGTTCTCCTCATTTCATTTTCTGGCATCTTAGTGGTGCAGTAGAGGCCCATGGACTCTTCCAGTTCATTTAATTTCCATGATACAGTGTTCACTTATACTGTGGCTTGAGGCAAGAGTACCTGCGATTTCCAGATGGCCCTCTATCCAAGTCCTGCAGAGGCTCAAGATTTTGTAGTTTCTGATCTAGACAAGATCAGATGGATTCACCATGGATTGCCAGAGGCTTTATGTTTGCATCCCACCATCCTCTTATCTAAGTACATTTATTTCTGTTCAAAAAATCACAGAATGTTAGAGGTTGGAAGGGACCTGCAGAGATTGAGTCCAACCCCCCCTGCCAAAGGAGGATCACCTAAGGTGGTCTGCGCAGGAATGCATCGAGCCAGGTTTTGAAGTCTCCAGAGAAGGAGACTCCACAACCTCTCTGGTTAGCCTGTTCTAGTGCCCTGGCACCCTCACTATAAATAAGTTTCTTCTCATGTTGAGGTGAAACCTTCTATGTTCAAGTTTGCATCCACCGTTCCTTGTCTTATTACTTTGCACCACCAAAAAGAAATTGGCCCCATCCACTTGACACCCACCCCTCAGATATCTATAGACATTGATCAGATCCCCTCTCAGTCTTCTCAAGACTGAACACCCCTAGGTCTCTCAGTCTTTCTTCGTAGGGGAGATGCTCAAGTCCCCTGAACATGCTTGTGGCTCTCTGTTGGACTGTCTGTAGCAGTTCCTTGTCTCTCTTGAATTGGGGAGCCCAAAACTGGACACAGTATTCCAGACATGGTCTCACCAGGGCAGAGTAGAGGGGGAGAAGGATATATATACTTCAGCATTTGTTAGATTTTTGAGGTCTAATTGAAAAAAAAAAATCAGATTTAGTATAGGAAGGACATCTATTAATGGAAATTAAGTTCCTTATAATTACAGGTAGATGAATTTATACATTTAAAATGAAACGTGCGCTTGGATGGCCTCCTGGTTGGGAACGGTAGAGCAGCCAGACGGACTACTGTAGTGAGATATGTTTGCAGATTGCTGACAGGTGTCTCTTGTCATGGCTCAGTAACGTTTGATGAAGTCCAAAATACAGAAGCTGACAAACCAAATCCTCAGTCCTGTAGAACTGGTATTGTTATCAGATGCTTTCTGAGTTGAGAGTTCAGTGTGAAGCAAATGCTCTATCAGAGAACCTAATCACACAAGCGCTTCTCTGGGAGGTGGTAAATGCTTGGTTCTCCTCCTGAAATGCCCATTTTGCACTCCTGTCTCCAGTTGAAGGTGTTCCTAGGCATTTGTCATGCAGTTTTTGGTTTCAACAATGACTGCTTGCAGATGGGCAGCAGTTTGCCATTTCTCCTTTCATTTGCTTTAGTGTGTCAAAATTCCTTCATTTTCCTCTTGCAGTCATGCCAGAGTAAGGTGTTTCCGCCATGAAGCTTAACTTGGGCTTCGTCTGAGGAGTGGAACTGAAATAGTGCTCCAGTTCTCTGGGGACAAAACTTGTCTCTTCTGAGCACATTCTCTAGGTTCTTCACCTCTTAATATGTGCCAAGTGCGGAATTAATTGGCTTTAAAAGTGGTCAATAATCCTCTTTCTGATTCAATGGCATTTTATTAAGACAAATACCATAATCTTCAGAAGAAATCTAAACATCTGCAACATTCTCAAAAATGCATAACTGTCATAGACCATAATAACTCTTCTGTCTACCCTATTAAGGAGCCTAAGGAAGCAGAGGAAATCCCAGTAGTTTCCCGTAACTGAGAAGAGCAGTTGTGCAGGTGCATTTAATTTAGATGGGGAAATTTCTTGGGGTTTACTATCTGATAGTAAATAGCATGTAAACAGTTCTGTTGGATTTGGTGTGAGTACTCCATGTGCATAAATACCACCATCTGCCTTTTTTTCTTTTTGCTTTCCTCAGTTTAAGGTCTGTAACTGCATCTTTGTTGGGTATATCCTTTCTTAAATCCACAGAAAAGCACCTGATGTCTTGGCCCTGTAATTGGAGAGCTTGCTAAATCATTGAAGTCCAATGCAGAAAAAATTCCTTGACCTTTTTTTTTTCTTCATTTTTTATTAATTCTCCCTTGATACATTGAAAGTACATTGTTTACTTAGGAGAAGGTGGAAGATAAAGACAGCTTCTGACTTTATCCACAGGGGCAAGCCTCTAGTGGTTTTGTGCATGCCTTACTTCATTGCTTGACTGTAGATTGCCCACAACTAAGTAATCTGCAGATTACCTCAAAGTTTCAAATTTTGAGGTGAGTCTAGGGTCACACATATAAGACATTTACACTCTGTGACCTGGTGGCTGTAAGCTTAAGGGTGGCCAATATTCATGGTAAACATAATCACATTTTATTCCTTCTCCCTGCAGCAAGTGATAGATTGTTTTGAGGTTTGGTGGATCTTGGGGTTTTTTTTTTTGTTTTTTCAGTGTTTTTCTTCAAATGTTTGCCATTGATTGTGGAGTGCAGGAAGCTTTGCAGTGCATGAAAGTGAGCACAAGTGCAGCCTGAACTGCTTACTTTCAAAAATTAATCACTTGGACAGAAAAGGTTCACNTTTAAGATCCAGGCATGAGACCTTGCAAAACCAGGCAGGTGAAACCATTTTCAGCTAAGCAAAATGCTCCTCTCTGCTTTTATCTCTTATACTTGTTCATCTTTAAGGCAAAGAGGAAGGAAAGGGTCACGCTTGTCTATCTGAATGGCTTTCTTAATAACATAATGCTTCAAGAGGCTTGTGGTGTTACACAAAGAGCAATAATCACATGCATCTTGGCATCTGTCATTCAGCTGTCTTTCTGAGGGAGTGGACCTCGAAAGGCTCCAGAGGAGACTCCACAACCTCTTATGGTGTGTGGCTGCTGGTCTTGTTTTGGTTTGGTTCTTAATGAAATACAGGTTTTATCTGCGCAGAAAATTCTCCTGGACTAAGCTAAACTGACAGTTAGTGGCTGGTGCATTGCATATCTAGTTGTCTTTATTTCAGTACAGAATTGCTCCTTCTCACATAGTTTGTATTTCTTTGGGTAGCTTCCACCCTGCATTGAAAGTGAGCTGATCTATTTTGTAGTTAACTGTAGTGGTAGGGCCACATCCTTAGCCTTGGAGAGCTTATGGGCTACAAATGTGTCAACTAGTACATCCAGTGTTTTAATCTTCCCTCTCCACATCTCATTTAGTGCTCAGACACACAATTAAGACACCATTTGGCAACTAGACTGCTTTAATTGCTCATAGTGTGCGCGAAGTAATGCGAGTTTGTTTCTTTTGGGTTGGTTTTTTTTAGTCTAGCCCTCTTTTATTGCAGGTTAAGCTGTGCTTACAGTTATTGCAACTTAGCTGCCTCACAATAAACTGTTTAAACCACTGTAATTTCATCATGTGTCTGGGCCATCAAACACAAGCCATTTAAGCACCACCTAAAAGGAATCGTCATTTAATAGCATCACGTAAGCTCAGTGTAACGCAAACAAGTGCAGTCTGTGTGTACTGAGGAAATGGGGATGCTTTTAGGAAGAAGCATCTGCTTTATAAATATGAGCTAAGAAAGGCTTCCAAATATTCCCTGTTTGTTAAATGTGAATCTCATCTTCTCCTCAGAAGCCATCTGGAGTAGGCATGCTACAGTCACTGCCTTGCTCCGTGTCATTGTCCTGTCTGTGCCTGGGAGTGACTTGTCTCGGTACTGCATGCTTGCTGTTAGTGATTGTTTCATGGGTTGGTTTGAATGTGGGATTTGTTGCCAAGCTTTGGCACATTACAAAAATATTTTGCCTCCAATGTACGGGGGTTTTTTTTGGGGGGGGGGAGGGGGTGTTAGGGCTTTCTAAATTCTATTTTATTTTTGTATTTTATTTTCTGCCTTCCCTATAGAAATATTGTGAAAGGAATGAGGAGCCTGCGAGAAATACTACGAACTGTGGAAACAAAAGCTACTCAGACCTTCCGAATGGTAAGGGAAATGGGAGGTGGGAAGATGGGGTAGTCTGCTCTGCAAGAATTCTCTTTATTAGCCAGTGCAGTAGGACAAAAATGTATTTATCCTCACTTGACAGGTTGCTGCCTCACCTCCCGCTTGATTTTTTGGAAGTGATGTATTAAGTGATGCACTTAAATCAAAAACCTGCCTGCTTCAAATCTCCAAGCCTCAGACATGGCCATGTGGGTTACTTCTGGGTTTGGGTTGTTTGTTTTTTTTTAGAGCAGCATTTACTAGCTCTGGTAGAAGTATGGGTATGTTTAGTTTGATAGTGCTGTCCTTGGGTGATAATGTCTATTTTTCTGCTTTTCAGTGTGTGTGTATGCACTCCTCTTTGCATTTGCCTGTAGAAGCATTCAGTTCTTCTGGCTTTCACAACAAGCAGTGCTTCTTTAGACTATCATTGTTCTTCCTGTAAAGCTACCTTCAATACAGTACAGAGCGATTGTAATTTTAATTTTAAAATTATATATATATATATATATATGTGTTTGTGTGTTGTGGTTAGTTTGTTGTTTTGTTGTGGGTTTTTTTTTTTATGTTGGTGTTCTGCGTCCTGTTATCTGAAGTGTTTCTGGTAAAGAAAACATAAAGTTATTTATGTGCCTTCTTTAGGCTTTTAACTGGTTATTCCCTGTCTCACCCTTAAAAGATCTTATCCTGCAGTCAGGAGGTGACAAGGTCAGCAACATGCAGAACGGCAGTCTTAGAAACTTTGCAGCCTTAAAAGCATTGACATTGATACAACTGAACCTGTTTTTTGCTTGGTTCAGCTTTGTTTTGTGTAATTCCTGAGAATTTCGGCAAGGGAGGGAGGCATGGGCTTGCATAGGTTTGCATGGGTTTCAGAGATGCAGAATACCAGTTTCCAGTGGATAGACCAACTATGTATCCAACTGCCACACAAAGGGAGAGCTAAAATGAAAGTGCAAGTAGAAAGATTATACTGGGTGCTTTTTTGCATATCTGTGTGTTTTGGAACTTCTGTTCCAATCCATCTTCTTGTTGGTTTGGGGATCACAGTACATACCTAACTGAGAATACACATGCATGCTGAAGTTTGTACAGGGAAGTAGAAGAGATGACTTAAACAATTGGCAGACTCCCAACAGCTGCAACCTTTTCCAGACTGAGATCAGAGTTCAGGGGATTTTTGTTGCTTGCCTCTTGTAGCATTTTGCTGAAATGAGTCAACTCACCATCTGCCGTTCCCATGGCACTCAAATGCTCCTGTCCCTGTGCAACTGGGAGAGCTGTGTAGCACCCCTGAGGCATTTGTCCCTAAGGGGAAATCATCCAATACTTTTTCTTGGGAATTCCACTTCACTAGAATTTTTGTTTTCATACTTAAAGAGCTGTCAAAGAGGGCAAAGTAAAGAATGTGCTTAATTAAAGGAGCTTTTCAAGCATAAAAGTGAAACACAGGATGATTATTTTTTTCCCCTATTTTGTGAGATCACAGTGTTCTTCAAGCATAATGATGCTTTTTTTAGCCAAAGGCAGTAAAAACATAAATCAGAGTCTTGGCTTGTTCTGGTTTGCTTGGTCTTATTCAAAACAAGAGTGAAGTTAATTTACAGAGCTGCTGTACTCTTATGTTAAAATCAAAGACACTAAAGTATTTGGTGCTTGCCTTTTGAAAGGCTTAGCAAAAATCGTACTCCTGCTTCTACATGAACCAGTAGAAGTCTTTCTGTTCCTGGCGTATTATTTTTCCCTCCCTTATTAGACTGTAGAAAAACAATATAGGAGAGCTGGCTCCTCAGGGTAGGACTGACTAAATAATTACATACTGAGATGACAAAATGATACTGGCTAATGTTGCAGAGCCCTAAGCCATTTTGCTCATACTCACTTGATATAAAAAGCATAGAAAAGCCCAGTTAGAAGACTTTCTGTAAGTTGTCGGTAGGCATGCATGTAAGATCTTGGGGTTTCCAGAGACTTGCCTTCTCTGAGGCACCCTCATACATTTAGATTGCTTTGGAATTTGCTAGGTACATCTGGAGCCCCCAGCACA
>WBNM01023102.1:0-10061 GCA_013399055.1 Ramphastos sulfuratus | reverse complement strand
ACTCCCAAACCCACATCAGCACAGAATTAAAGGCCAGAGCAGTTGACTCAAAGATTGCTGAAATGAGAGGCAATGCTCTGAAGGAGCTTTAGAGCAGCCTGAAAATTTGCTTCTTAATTTCACTTGCATTTTCGCAGAATCCCAGGATCCCAGCATGGTGGGGGTTGGAAGGGCTCTCTGGAGATCATCCAGTCCAACCCCACTGCTAAAATGGAGGCACCCACAGCAGCTTGCCCAGGATGACAAGGGCCAGGGTGGTTTGGAATCTCTTCAGAGAAGGAGACTCCACAACCTCTCTGGGCAGCCTGCTCCAGGCCTCCAACACCCTCACAACCAAGAAGTTTCTCCTCATGTTCAGACAGAACCTCTTGGGCTCCAGTTTGTGCCCATTGCCCATTGTCCTGTCCCTGGGCACCACTGTAAAGAGCCTGGCCCCAACCTCTTGCCCCCCACCCTTCATCTCTTGCTGAGCACTGATCAGATCCCCTCCCGAACTGCTCTTCTGCAGTCTCAACAGTTGCAGGGCTCTCAACTTTTGCTTCTTACCGAGCTGCTCCAGGCCTCCTCAGCACCTTTGTAACCTTCTCTGGACTCTCTCCAGTAGTTTCCTGTCTCTTTTGAACTGGGGAGCCCAGAACCGGTCCAAGTAATACAGGTGTGGCCTCACTAGTGCAGAATAGAGCAGGAGGACAACCTCCCTTGACCTGCTGGCCACACTCTTCTTAATGCACCCCAAGATCCCATTGGCCTTTTTGGCCATGAAGACACACTGCTGGCTCATAGGAAACTTGCTGCCCCTCAGCAATCCCAGGTCCTTCTTCACAGAGCTGCTTTCCAGCAAGCCAATCCATCACCAGTGCAGGGGTTGATTCCTCCCCAAGTACAAACCTACACTTGCCCTTTTCAACTTCCTGACATCACCTCTGCTCAGCTCTGCAGCCATTCCACTTCCTGCTTGCTTGACACAAGGACTGCTGCTGTTTTAGACAGTGAACCCCTCCAAAACTGTGACCTAACTTGGAAACATTAGTCACTGGCAGGGCTACACCAGAGAAAGCAAAGGTCAAGTCTTCTGCTTAAGCACCAGGGTAAAATTCTTCCTGTAATTGCTTTCAGTTTCAGGCACTGGGGAAAAGATATTAAAGTGATCAAACACCTACCTCGGGCCCAGCCAGAGTCCCTCCAGATTCAGGAAGCGCGTTTGTGCAGTTGTCACCAGCCCAATTTTTACAGAAAATAGGACGAATGCCTTTGATTTGCAGTGAAAAGCTTTCATCAGTCACCATTTGTCACTGGAAAAGAGAAAGAAATACAAACTAAGGCTCAGTTGGTACAGGAAAAGTAGGAGGGAGAAGTTTGCTCATGGATCTCAGGACATCTTCTGTAGTTTTTCAATAGTTTCAGCAAGTTTTATTCAATTTAGAGCAGAGATTATCCACCTCCGGGGAGGGAAGATAAGATTCTTTGCTACCATCTTAGCAGCTCTGTGGAGGAGAACCTTCACAGGGTGAGAACTCCATGTTTGCTGTAGTGAGACCTTGAGAGTATGCTATGATTAATTAACTACTTAAATTAAAGGCTTTACCCAGGGAACACAGAAGGCAAGGATACTGGGCCAAACTGAAAGTCACATCCTACTCAAACTCACAGCCACACAGTGAGAGAAGGAGGAGATGGATTCTATTTTCATTGTTAAAGTTGGAACAATATATTTCCAGCTTCAAATGGTAGCTTCTGTGGTACTGCAGAGCTCCACAGCTCTAAATAATAAAAGTATTAGCTCTCCTAATGCCTGCGACCCATAAACAACATAAAAAAGCACCCAGAAACAAGAATATTGAGTATGATATTGTCACCTGAGTGTCACTTTACCCTAGTAAGGCCATATCTGGAATACTGGGATTCTGGAATACTGGGAATTTTAAGCTTCCCATTGCAAGAGAGACAGGGAACTACTGGAAACAGTCCAGCAGAGGTTACAAAGGTGCTGAGGGGCCTGGAGCAGCTCTGTGAGGAGCAAAGGCTGAGAGTCCTGGGGCTGTTGAGCCTGCAGAAGAGCAGCCCCAGAGGGGATCTGAGCAATGCTCAACAAGAGCTAAAGAGTAGGGGACAGGAGGCTGGGGCCAGACTCTTGTCAGTGGTGCCCAGTGACAGGACAAAGGGCAGTGGGCACAAACTGGAGCCCAGGAGGTTCCACCTGACCATGAGGAGAAGCTTGTTTGGTGTGAGGGTGTGAGGGTGGTGAGCCTGGAGCAGGCTGCCCAGAGTTGTTGTGGAGTCTCCTTGTTTGGAGAGAATCCGCCCCCCTCCTCTGCCCTTGTGATCCTGGACAAGCTGCTGTGTGTGCCCTACTTTAGCAGGGGGTTGGAGTGGATGATCTCCAGAGGTGCTAGGCTGCAGAACCAGCAGCATTTCACCAGAGTCAAACCCATGCAGACAAGCTTGGATTAAACCTCTTTTCTCTGAAATTCAGTCCACCTCCAGTTATTCCCAGGATTCTTCCTGTACTGAGCCAAAAAACCAGCAGCTGAGATCAAAGGGCATCTGGGGCAGGGAGCAGCTCTGGGCAAACAGCACAGAGCTAGGAATCATTTTGACAAATGTAGCACCCTTCTGTATTCACTGATTGTTCATGGAGAGTCTTGGATTTGTTCAAATTTGCAGTGCTGGCCAAACGGAATTTGGCAAATCCCAGGTTCTCTCAGCAGTGTCCTTGACATGGTTTGGGGAATATATTTGTGCTTGAAAACATTCAGCTAATGTTGCAAGCAAGTATAGCCTAAAGAAGCAGGACAAGCTGGGTTTCCAGTGAGGGTTCAGTTTTCAAGCTGCTTAGCTGTTCAGTTCTTTTGGTGCAGTCCACCTGAGTGAAAGAACAAGATGCCCTGAAGGGTCACAGCAGGTTGAGTTCTTACCTGAAATAAGAAAAAACTGCTCCTAGCTGAATCCAGCCAGAATTCAAACTGGTTTGAACATAGTTCTGGCTCTGAATTGACTTTCTGCTTTGCTATGCCTTGAAAGGATGGTTTGGGGACTTGAACATCTTTCCTATGAGGAAAGGATGAGAGCCCTGGGGCTGTTCAGTCTGGAGAAGAGAAGACTGAGAGGAGATCTGAGCAATGTCTACAAATAAATAAGGGCTGGGGCTCAAGATGAAGGTGCCAGGCTCGTTTTGGTGGTGTCCAATGATAAGACAAGGAACACAGGGTACAAGCTGGAACCCAGGAGGTTCCACCTCAGCATGATGAGAGACTTCTTTACTGTGAGGATGCTGGAGCCCTCGAGCAGGCTGCCCAGAGAGGTTGTAGAGTCTCCTTGTCTGGACACTATCAAGACTCTCCTTGATGTGTTCCTGTGCAACCTGCCCTAGGTGATCCTGGTTTGGCAGGGGGGTTGGACTGGATGATCTCTGGAGTCCCTTCCAATCCGTACCATTCTGTCATCATGTGAAACAAACTCCCAAGTTTATCTCAACACAGTTTAGTCTCTTGGTTACTAAAGATTGTCAGTCGCAGATGCTGGCTAGATTTTTTCCACAAACCCACAAAGCATTTTCCAACCAGTTGCATAAATGTGATATAAATGTCTCCATCTCCATACTCATCATCTTTTCTCTCTGTAAATGGGCATAAAAAAACAAACCAAAAAAAACTATACAAGTGGTTCATAAATCCTATGTAAATAGAGCATGGAGGAGAAATCATAGACTTCATTCAAACAATATGTCCAAAACCTTTTTATTCTGTTACTTCAGTGTATTTGTTTCATAATGGAAAAGAGATTTAACCTAATTTATAAACTTTCATCAGAAATAACACTTGTGCTTTGGGATTAGAATCAGAAAGAACCAAGTTCTCTTAGTATTTTACTAACTGGTGTGTAAAAGCCTGGATGATGGCTACGGAGACTCTTCAGATGATAGAATCATAGACTCAGCAGATGGTTTGGGTTGGAAGACACCTCTAAAGTTCATCTGCAACATGATATTTTCAACCAGAGGAGGTTGCTCACAGCCCCAGACAACCTGATCTGGAATAGTTCCACGCATGGGGTGTCAACCATTTCTCCGAGCAACCTGGGCTAGGCTCTAACCACCCTCAGTGCGCCAAATTTCTTCCCTCTATCCAGTCTGAATCTCTCTTAGTTGAAACCATTCCCCCTTGTCCTCTCACAGTAGGCTCTGCTAAAAGTCCGTTTCCATCTTTCTGATGGGCCCCTTTAAGCACTGAAGGGCCACCAGAAAGTCTCCCTGGAGTCTTTTCTTCACCAGGCTAAACAACTTGGATCAAATCTGTCAGTTTTCTGAGGTTTAGCTCCTAAAATGAATGTTGGCCTTTTCTCCTACATGCTGCATGCAGTATCAGCAGGAAAAACTTTGGGAAGTGCTTGAAGGGAGGAATTCTGTTGTGGGTATGTGATATTTTAAGGGGTGTTTTATGTATTACAAATCTGCTCCATGGCTCTTCAGGAAAATTTTTCTAATAATGTTTATTTTACTCATGGCACTTTGTCTGTTTTAAAGAATGAATCATATTTCATAGACTAAGAGAACAGTCAGGCTTGGAAGGGGCCTCAAGGATAATCCAGTTCCAACCCCCTTGCCATGAACAGGGACACTTTCCACTCTGCCAGGTTGCCCAGAGCCACATCCAGCCTGGCTTTAAAAACTTCTAAGGATGAGGCTTCCACCACTTCCCTGGGCAACCTGTGCCAGTGTCTTACCACCCTTGTGGTGAAGAACTTCTTCCTAACATCATTTCCCAGGGTCCTTTTAAAGCAGCATCATAGAATCTTAGAATCACAGAATGGTACAGGTTGGAAGGCACCTCTAAAGCACATCCAGTCCAACCCCCCTGCAGTCAGCAGGGACATCCTCCACTAGAGCAGCCCTGTCTAGCCTCACCTTAAATATGTCCAGGGATGGGGCCTCAACCACCTCCCTGAGCAACCCGTTGCAGTGTTCCAGCACCCTCATGGTGCAGAATTTGTTCCTCACATCCAATCTCAGTTTGCTCTGCTCTCATTTCAAACCATTGCCCCTTGTTCTGTCCCTGCAGCCTTTGCAAACAGTCCATCTGCAGCCTTCTCATAGCTCCCTTCAGGTCCTGGCAAGCTGCTATTAGGTGTCCCTGGAGCCTTCTCTTCTCCAGGCTGAGCACTTTCAGTTCTTTCAGCCTGTCCGCATAGCAGAGCTGCTTCAGCCCCCTAAGCATTTTCACGACCTTCTCTGAACCTGCTCCACCAGGTCCATATCCTTCTGTGTTGAGGGCTCCAGAGCTGGATGTAGCACTCCATGTGAGGTCTCAGCAGAGCAGAACAAGGTGGTAGAATCCCCTCTCTGGCTCTGCTGGCAGTGCTGCTTTGGATGCAGCCCAGGCTGTCATTGGCTTCTGTGCTGCAGCCTCACACTGCCTGCTCATGTCCAGTGTCTGATCCATCAGCACCCACAAGTCCTTTTCCACAGGACTGCTTTCTGTCACCTCCTCCTCCAGTCTGTATTGACAGTGAGGATTGTTCTGGCCCAGGTGCAGAACCCTGCACTTACTTTTATTGAATCACATGTGCCACCTCTCCAGCCTGCTCAGGTCCCTCTGGATGCCATCCTGTCCCTCTAGTGTATTGACAGCATCATTCAGCTTGGTGTCACCTGCAAACCTGCTGAGGGTGCCCTTGATCATGCTGTCTATAACACTGATAAAATACAAACCAGCAGAGGTTCCACCACTGGTTTGTTTTTGTCACAGAGCATGAGAAGAGCTGTGGGAGGTTGAGGATTCCCTGGGTGTTCTGGAGCTTAGCAGGAAGCGTGAGGCCATGTATCATTGGGTATTTGTAGTAGATGATTTGACATCCACTTCATTATTAGGACTTTTGTAAGTGCTGTTTAATTAAAAAGCAAATCAGATGTGAATTGCAAATGGTGTTGTCAAATACAGCCCAGCAATATTTCTTGAGAATCTAATAATTTTCATCAGAAGTCTGAGAAATATTTTCATTCCAGGTATTCAAGACAGTAAGAGCCAATTGTGATCCCTGCTTGATGCTTATAAAGGTAATAGCAGAGTTTTGGTAGCTTTCTGAAGTGTTTGAGCTTTTCTTTTTTTACTGTTTCAAATAAAAATCATAAAGCCATGCAATCACAAAATTTAGCATCACACAACTGTTGAGGGTGATCTCTGAGATCAAGTCCAACTGCTTGCCTACAGCTCACAATTCCACCACTAAAACTAAGCTGCTGCCACTAAACCACAGCCCTTAGCACCACATCCATGCATCTTTTAAATACCTCCAGGGATGCTGACTCTACCACCTCCCTGTACAGCCTCTTCCAATGCCTGAGAACCTTTCCTAGGAGGAAATTTTTCCTAATATCCAACCTGAACCTCCCCTGGCATAACTTGAAGTTGTTTCCTCTTGTCCTGAAACTTGTTGCATGTGAGAACAGATTGACTCCATCTCACTCCAGCCTCCTTTGAGGTAGTGATGAGAGTGATTTGAGGGTGATGAGGTTTCTCTTCAGCCTGAAGGGGGGGTGTCAAGAAGGGGCCAGGCTCTTTTCAGTGGCGTCCTATGATATGACAAGTGGCAGTGGATACAAACTGGAACCCAGGAAGTTCCACCTCAACATAAAGAAGAAAAGAAGTAAAGAAGAAAAACTTCTTTGCTGTGAGGGTGCTGGAGACCTGGAGCAGGCTGCCCAGAGAGGTTTGGAGTCTCCTCTGGAGAATTTCCAGACTTGTCTGGATGTGTTCCTATATAATCTACCCTGGGTGATCCTGCTTTGGTAGAGGGATTGGACTTGATGATGTGCAGAGGTTCTTTTCAATCCCTACCATTCTGTCATTCTGTGATTCCTCTTCTGAAGGCTAAACAAGCCCAGTTCCCTCAGCTGCTCTTCCTAAGACTTGTGCTCCAGGCCCTTCACCAGCTCGGTCACTGTTCTTAGGACACTTTGCAGGAAAGCCCTTGGTGAAGGGAAATCTCAGCTGG
Organism: Ramphastos sulfuratus; assembly: GCA_013399055.1. Lineage (NCBI taxonomy): Eukaryota > Metazoa > Chordata > Aves > Piciformes > Ramphastidae > Ramphastos > Ramphastos sulfuratus. Next base: position 3,071 of record WBNM01023102.1, on the reverse strand, counting down.
CACTGCATTCTGTTATAAACTGGGTGATCACCTCAGTGCTGGACAGACAATAGTCAAGGATTCCTAGCTCGAATACAATTACACACCACATAATGACCACTGGGTAACCCATGCCAGCTGATGGGGTGATGGATGTTACTGTGGTCTAGGAATCTCAACATCTTCAAGAAAAATGACATGGACAGTGAAATATCTCCTGAGAACACTCTCTAACACACAGATAGATTGAATTACTCAGAGAATTGATGAGTGGATCACTTCAAGGTGAAGAAAAGCCACAAGGACTGGAATAGAGCCTTCTGACGTGGGCTTTGGGTTTCAGGCAGAGAAGCTAAGAAAAAGGCAGGATGAGCAAGAGCTTCTCTTTGGGAGCTGAAGGTGTGGCCAAGAAGGCCAATGGCATCCTGGGCTGTATTAGAGGGGCATGGTTAGTAGGTCGAGGGAGGTTCTCTTCCCCCTCTATCTTTGGGTATCTCTGATGTCCTATCACTGGCTGTCACTGAGAAAAGCCTGGCTCCATCCCAAAGGTCTGCAATGTCCCATGTCCAGTTCTCAGCTTTACAATACCGCAGAGCTTCCCAAACAGCCTCTGCAGCTGACACAGAGTCCTCCCTGCAAGTGTATAAGTACCTCGTTGTTTGTGGTGAGAGTCTGTGCTTACCCCTCTGTGGTTCCCCACAAGACAGAGAGCTGTCTGATGCGAAGAGCTGTCACAATCACCCTTCCTACAGAATGAGACTTTCTCCCTTTATTTGCTCTGCTCTTCCTCACCACTTCCCATTAAAGACACCACTCAGGATGAATTGCTGTGATTGTGATGTAATTTCCATTTATATGCTACGTCTAGATTCTGAAATGAGGGATTCTGGCATTGTTTCAAACTTGGTCACTTTGAAAATCTCCTAAGCACAGATTAAAACTCCCAAAGCAGGTTCTTGTTTAGCTAAGTAGGATTCCTTACTGTGCAGGGCATTTCTTGGATATTGTAAAAATCCTCCTCTGAATTTACCATTTGGGTCACCTTTTCACACACAGCTTGCCTGCAAGCTTAAAATAGACCAAAAATGGTGTAAATAGTAAAGGATATTTGCTGCATGGAATAGAAACAACTGCAAGCCTCTGCCTCCTAAGAAACAAGCAATATATTGGACTTGGTAATTTTCATTTTCTTTTCTCAGGTTCATCCATCATGCTCCTGTCAGTGCCATCCATCTACTTTTCCAGTCCATCAAATAAGCTTGCAATAGCATTTTGTTTTGACTGACTTTGAATAACAACAACTCACACAATAAGATGGAAAGTCAGCAACCCTGATTTGTAAATCTCGCTCAAAGCAGGGTTTTTCCCACCATGACAAAGCTGATTTCAGTCTTTTCTGCCCTTGCCCAGTCACTCTTGCCCTGTGGCAGTCACATGGTACTTGCCCCCTGGTTGGAAAGGTAAAACTGTTATTTTGGGGTACTCCATAAACTTGATTACTAAAAAGTTCTGAGATGTGAAAAATCCAAACCAAAACCCACGAGAAGGTTGCAAGAGAGAAGGATAAAAGTTTAGGGCACATCTTGGAAAGTGTGAGACTCCAGGAGCTCAGAACAGGTAAAGCCTGCACTTGGCTTTACTGCTGAGGTTGGTGACATCTTCCAGTATCTGAAAGTGGCTATAAGAAGGCTGCAGAGGGACTGTTTGCAGAGGCTGCAGGGATAGAACAAGGGCAATGGCTTCAAACTAGAGCACAGCAGATTGAGATTGGCTGTTAGAAACAAGTTCTATACCACGAGGGTGCTGGAACGCTGGAACAGGTTGCCCAGTGAGGTGGCTGAGGTCCCATCTCTGGAGATATTCAAGGTGAGGCTGGACAGGGCTCTGGGCAACCTGATCTAGTGGGGGATGTCCCTGCTGAGTGCAGAGGGTTGGACTGGATGAGCTTTGGAGGTCCCTCCCAACCCAACCCATTCTATGATTCTATGATTTGAGCTGAGGCTGCCCTCATGCTTAGAAGAAGGCATCGTCTGACTGTTAAATGCCAGGGTGAAAGCCATTGCTGGGTAGCACAGAGCTGAGGGAGTCAGACAGCAGAAGTTAGGTTTGGTGTTCCATGCTTCGGCTCACCACGAGCACTGATAGACTTCAGCACCCAATCACAGAATCACAGAATGGCAGGGGTTGGAAGGGACCCCTGGAGATCATCTAATCCAACTGCCCTGTAAAGCAGCTTTTCCTACATCAGGTTGCACAGGAATGCATCCAGGTGGTTTTTCAAAGTCTTTCCTGACACCCTAGTGAAACAGATTTGGAGAGGTGGATATTTGGCTCCTGATATGATGGGCCAAACTCCAGCAGCTCCTGCTGGAGCCACCCATCAGATGGTAAAATCTTTCATTTGATGTGAGTTGATATTGATGATCCTCCATAGATATGATTTGATCACGGAGAGGTGGAAGACTCCTTCATTTCCAATTAAATTGCCTTACAAAGGTAGGAAAGGAAGACTTAGATTGTAGGCAGGTACTAGACCACATCTTTCATGCAGAATCAGACAATGGTTTAGGTTATAAAAGTCACTTTAAGATCATCCAGTCCAACCATTGTCCCAGCACTGCCAAGCCCACCAGTAAACCATGTCCCCCAGCACCGCATTTACACAACTTTTCAATGCTCCAGGGATGGGGACTCGAGCACTGCCCTGGGCAGCCTGCTCCAGTGAAGAAATTGTTCCTCCCATCCAACCTAAACCTTTCCTGGTGCAACTTGAGGCTGTTTCCTCTTATCCTATGCCTTATAACTTGGAAGAAGAGACCAACACTCATCTCATTACAACCTTCTTTCAGGGAGTTGTAGAGAATGAGAAAGTTTCTCCTCAGCCTCCTTTCCTCCAGACCAACCAATTCCATTTCTCACAGCCACTCCTTACAGGACTTGTGCTCTAGATGCAGTACTTCAGCCTATCAACTCACACCATCGATGGGATATCTCAAGACCTGCTTCATTTCTGGGAGGCTGCTGCCTTGCAGAACTAGAAGACAAGCTGAGAGATCTGTGGACGTTCACCCTGGAGAAGAGAATCATAGAAT
>WBNM01023087.1:54577-69648 GCA_013399055.1 Ramphastos sulfuratus | reverse complement strand
CCTCTTCCTCTTCCTTTTCCTTTGTCTCTCTTTTTGTTTTTACATTGACAGTAATAGTGAACAACAGCAGTACCAAGATCCAAATCAAAAGAGACAGGGATTTTGTGCCCACAAAGGAGAGCCACTGAAAGCTTTCCAAACACCAGAGCTCTTTTCTGTAACTGCTAAAGAACCAATTCCAATTACTTCCTCAAGTCCTCCCCTCTGGCTGAACCACAATTCAACAATTCCCATGCTCTAAAGCAAGCAGATCACAGAATGGCTCTGGTTGAAAAGGACCTCAGAGATCATCTACTCCAACCCCTGTGCCATGGGCAGGGACACCTCTCAGCTAGACTCAGCTGCTCAAGGCCTTGAAGACCCCCAGGGAGGAGGCAGCCACAGCCTGCCTGGGCAGCCTATTCCAGACACTCACCACGCTCACACTGAAGAACTTCTTCCTCATTTCCAGTCTAACCCTGCTCTCCCTCAGCTTCAAACCATTCCCCCTTGGCCTGTCTTAGACATCCTCGTGTGGCCTTCCTGCAGGATCCCTTCAGGTTTTGGAAGGCAGCTAGAAAGTCTCCCCAGAGCCTTCTCCTCTCCAGGCTGCACACCCCCAGCTCCCTCAGCCTGTTCCCACAGCAGAGCTGCTCCAGCCCTTGCACCATCCTCGTTGCCCTCCCCTGCCCTCACTCCAGCAGCTCTGAGTCCTTCTGGGGACACCAGAACTGGAGGCAGGATTGGAGGTGAGGTCTCAGCAGAGCAAAGTAAAGGGGCAGAATCACTTCTCCTGGCCTGCAAGTACGACCTGCAGGTGAGTTCAGATCTCTACAGACACAACTTTCCCTCACTTAAGTGTTTCCCCAGATGCAATTCTGATCTGTCTTGTAATCAGATGCAGCCCTGTGAACGCCACTGCTCTCTGTGGTGCTCATGAGCACTCCATAAAGTGATCAGGAGAAGCATTTTCTGCCTTCACACCCTACTCACAGCCACATAATCTGCTGAGCACCTCCAGGCTCCTTCAGTCTGCATGTCCTGGAAGGTGAGCGTCACTCGCCGGCCCGCGGGCACTGCCAGCCTCCACTCACACACGCGGCTGTGTGGGTACTGCTTGGGGTAGTGGGGAGAGGTGAATCTTCCAGCAGGGCCAGTCAAGTCCCCACCACACTCTGAAACACCCAAATATTGGGACACTTCTTAGAGCATTGCTTAGAGACTTACAGTAAACCCCCAAACGTTCACTGCACAGGAGGAAGAGCTCCTGAGAGGCTGCTCGGAGGTGCCCACCCTGCCCAGGGCTTTGTCTGACAGCTGAGTCCTGCCAGCCTGCAGCCCTCAGCCAGAAGTGCAGCTGCATGGTAACTGAGCACTGCAGCTCCTTTCAGTCTGAGCATTAACACTGCCTTCCCTGAGGGGCCCATGCCAGGCTGCAGAAGCCTGAGTGAGCCACAGGCTTTGCTAAGCAGTGACACAAACCATCACGCTCTGCCCTTCAGCTGAGCAGGCAGCGCTGCATGGAATGAGCTGAGTCCTACAGTGGGCACTGAGGAAAGGGTGGGGGTTCCTCTGCTGGCTAACAGTGCCAGGCAAAAAGCTGCCAGACTTTTTAAGCACCACTTTCCCAGTACAGCTCTTTTGTGGCTTTCCTCTCTGTGTTATGATATCAAATTGTGCTCTGAGGACAGAGTGCACATGGCTGCTGAGGCTGATGCTGTCAATCTCCTAGCTTACACTTGCTACCCTCTTAAAAGACAGAGACAGAGTTTAAGACTCCTGCAGAACAGTCCAAGCTGTGTATCCACCTGCACTACAGTTTTGCTACTGCAGTTTCTCCTCTCTGGCTGCCTAACGGGGTCCTGGGAGTGGAATAATGGTCCCCTCTCTGTTATTTCATTGCAGAAGCAAACAGAGTAGGGAAGGTTTCAGCTGAGCTTTTAAATAAGCTGGAAGCAGTTAAGAGCTGTCAGGAGGTGTTTCAAGACCATTAGCACAAAGAATTTGTTTTAAAGTATCTATATTTTGGCAGGACAAGCACTGCATGGGCACCAAAGAGCATGAAAGAGTGAAGCAGCACCACTCTGCATCCCCAGCCCTGAGCAGAGCAGCTCTCTGGAGTCTCTGTGCTCAGGAGGAGCAATGGGCACAACCTGAAGCACAAGGAATTCCTCCTGAGCATATGGAAACACCTTTCACTGTAAGAGCTGTTGAATACAACCTTGAATAGGTTATTCAGAGACTTTTGGAGGTCTCAATTCCTGACTGGCCAGAGTCTTGGGAAACTTCCTCCACCTGACCCTGCCTGAGCATCACCTCCAGAAGTCCCTTGCAGCCTCCCTGGTTCCACAGTCCTGTGATTCTGCTTCAAACTTGCTGGGTGAAAACTCTCTGGCTTAGGGAGATGTAAGAACACCACTCAGAGGGACAGAATAATGACAGAAAGGAATAGCACAGCATTTCTTTACTTTCCTCCTCATCAAGAGGGATGCAGGGAGGATATGTTGTGATGTCCCTGGCCTGACTGCTGGGAAAAAAAGGCGTGGCAGTGTTCTTCATTGTGCGTGAGCCACCACTGATGGCAGCATCCCTTACCCCTCAAGCTTCAGCCTGGCTAAGCAGTGACACAGAGCTCTGCTCACACCTGTCTCACAGTTGCAGAGCAAATACAGAGCACTCCAAGGAGTGATCCACAACACATGCTGCTAGTCTGTGCTCTGAGCTGATCCCCTGAAAGTGACTTGACCATTGCAGACCCAACCTTCAGTACTGGAGTCAAAGCGCAGCCTGAACCCTCCAGCTCTGACCGATCCATCGGTGACAAACTTGACGTAAGCAAAGCTGTCAGAGGTGTCCACAGCCTCGGGGAGAGCACTGCCACAGTACCTGCCCAACAAGTTTCCTGCAGAAATCAAGTCCAGAAAGACAACATCAATATATGATCTGTAGTTACCCTGAAGGATCACTCTTCATTTTAGCAAAAGAGGCAGGACTAAACCAGTAACACCAAGCTGCTGCCAAAACAGAAGGGGCTTCTTTGCCTTACTTCGGCAAGCCAGGCATGTACAACTGTACATGGAAAAGGGTCACTTTGTACCCAAAGGCAAGTGCCTTCAGGAACCTCTGGTGAGGTTTCACAGCCTAGGGGAGGGGAGAGAGCACTGAAGCAGTTGCCAGACCAGAAGCGTTGTGCTCTCGAATCTCCAGGAAGTCACGGCTGCACTCGGAGGAGTTCTGGATATCCAGGCCTTCTAGCCTGATGGTGAGATAGTGGCCCCTGGGACCCTGCAGGAGCCATTCACACAGCAGGTTGTCCTGGTACTGCTGCTCAGGATAGCCCAGGCTTTGCAGCACGCCGCTCTGCCCTGCCACTGTCCCGCCGCAGGGAGCTNGGGTGGGGGGGAGGGGGGAAGACATCCTATTAGCATTGTATTGGTTTCCCATGAAAAGCTAAACTCAAACCAGTACAGCACATCTGATTTGTCCTCTCTCTGTGTTACTACAGCAGGAGCTGCCTGCCAGCAAAACATCCTCCACATTGCAGTTGTCTGCTTGGGGTTTTGCCCCTTGCCNGAAGGTTTCAGCTGAGCTTTTAAATAAGCTGGAAGCAGTTAAGAGCTGTCAGGAGGTGTTTCAAGACCATTAGCACAAAGAATTTGTTTTAAAGTATCTATATTTTGGCAGGACAAGCACTGCATGGGCACCAAAGAGCATGAAAGAGTGAAGCAGCACCACTCTGCATCCCCAGCCCTGAGCAGAGCAGCTCTCTGGAGTCTCTGTGCTCAGGAGGAGCAATGGGCACAACCTGAAGCACAAGGAATTCCTCCTGAGCATATGGAAACACCTTTCACTGTAAGAGCTGTTGAATACAACCTTGAATAGGTTATTCAGAGACTTTTGGAGGTCTCAATTCCTGACTGGCCAGAGTCTTGGGAAACTTCCTCCACCTGACCCTGCCTGAGCATCACCTCCAGAAGTCCCTTGCAGCCTCCCTGGTTCCACAGTCCTGTGATTCTGCTTCAAACTTGCTGGGTGAAAACTCTCTGGCTTAGGGAGATGTAAGAACACCACTCAGAGGGACAGAATAATGACAGAAAGGAATAGCACAGCATTTCTTTACTTTCCTCCTCATCAAGAGGGATGCAGGGAGGATATGTTGTGATGTCCCTGGCCTGACTGCTGGGAAAAAAAGGCGTGGCAGTGTTCTTCATTGTGCGTGAGCCACCACTGATGGCAGCATCCCTTACCCCTCAAGCTTCAGCCTGGCTAAGCAGTGACACAGAGCTCTGCTCACACCTGTCTCACAGTTGCAGAGCAAATACAGAGCACTCCAAGGAGTGATCCACAACACATGCTGCTAGTCTGTGCTCTGAGCTGATCCCCTGAAAGTGACTTGACCATTGCAGACCCAACCTTCAGTACTGGAGTCAAAGCGCAGCCTGAACCCTCCAGCTCTGACCGATCCATCGGTGACAAACTTGACGTAAGCAAAGCTGTCAGAGGTGTCCACAGCCTCGGGGAGAGCACTGCCACAGTACCTGCCCAACAAGTTTCCTGCAGAAATCAAGTCCAGAAAGACAACATCAATATATGATCTGTAGTTACCCTGAAGGATCACTCTTCATTTTAGCAAAAGAGGCAGGACTAAACCAGTAACACCAAGCTGCTGCCAAAACAGAAGGGGCTTCTTTGCCTTACTTCGGCAAGCCAGGCATGTACAACTGTACATGGAAAAGGGTCACTTTGTACCCAAAGGCAAGTGCCTTCAGGAACCTCTGGTGAGGTTTCACAGCCTAGGGGAGGGGAGAGAGCACTGAAGCAGTTGCCAGACCAGAAGCGTTGTGCTCTCGAATCTCCAGGAAGTCACGGCTGCACTCGGAGGAGTTCTGGATATCCAGGCCTTCTAGCCTGATGGTGAGATAGTGGCCCCTGGGACCCTGCAGGAGCCATTCACACAGCAGGTTGTCCTGGTACTGCTGCTCAGGATAGCCCAGGCTTTGCAGCACGCCGCTCTGCCCTGCCACTGTCCCGCCGCAGGGAGCTGCAAAGGGAAGAACATCGCTTGGCAGACTGAAGGACCCCAGAACAGTTCTCCTAAACACACTTAAANGGTTTTGCCCCTTGCCCCCTGCCACTGCAAGCACCCTCCCTTCTTTCATCCCTCTTCTTAACTTGAATGAAGGCACAGACTGCAAGGTCTGCGTCCAACCTCCACCCGTGTCCACATTTACCAGAACAATCCTGGAAAGCTGCATCCCATAATTCTAAAGAAATGTGATGAATGTGGATCTAAACTGTTTCTGACTGACAAAAGCTGACTGCTGCTTTGTGCCTACAGCTGTGGCTCAGACTCCTCTCTCCTGCAGTGTCCTCCTGTTCTCATTCCACTCCACGCCTTGGTACGGGATTGCTGCCCACCCTGCGAAGCTCTTCTTTCTTCACCATTTGCTTTCTCTGAGAGCTCAATTCTCTGTGCTACCTGCAAACATCAGTTCACAATACTGAGGCTTACAGCAAATAATATTCCCAGGTGGGATCTATTTGGCTTGACAGGACATTCTGCCTGGCTGCTGGCTGCAGCATCTTGGTGGCAGTAACAGATCTGCTCACCCTCGCTGTTCTTGAGTGACTCCAGCACCACTGGCGTACAGCTGAGCTACACTGAATCTGTTAGGGGTAAATATAAATTGTGCCTTCCTATCCTAAGAATGTTTTCTTGCAAGTGCCTTCAGTTTTCATCCTCAGAAATGCAACTGAGACATAACATAGCCAGGACCACTCTGTGTAAAGCAGCAGAGCCCCAAACTTTGCCTGTGAGCACCAAACAGTGCAGGACTTTCCTGGTAGCTCTTACTCCTTAAGGGTTATTAACCTGAGCAAACTCAAAGCAGCAGCACAGTTCTGAATCAGTGCTTTCCAATTCTGTTTTTGCAGCTTGAGAGCAAATCATCTGTAAGCCTTCTCCTAGCTCACAAATGCTGACCCTCACTGTGCACTCCTTTTGCAGTCCAATGTGCAATGGCAACAGACTGATTTACATTTACAGAGAGAAGCTCCTAATTTAGTTCTCCCCTGCCAGCTCTCAGCTGATCTCTGAATTCCCTGCTCAGGAAAGTGGCACTCATTTTGCATGTATGACTAAACAGACAGGCCTTTCTTTAGCTGCCCCTTTCACAAGAGGTTACCCAGCCTTTGTTTCCCCTGCTGCAGATCCATGAGCACTTTTCTATTCCCTTTGCCATCAATTTTACCAATTGCTAGCATGCTGAAGCTACCCCCTGTGATGATTCTGATGCCTTAGCTCTAAAACTGACTGCAAGAGGCACATATCTGTCAGTCCACCTCAGGCATTGTTTAAGCCCAGTTACAAAAGCGCAAAACATTGCCTAAACCCAGCTAGAGGGGACCAAAACATTGCCTGAACCCAGCTAGAGGAGACCAAAATATTGCCTAAACCCAGCTAGAGGAGACCAAAATATTGCCTAAACCCAGCTAGAGGAGACCAAAATATTGCCTAAACCCAGCTAGAGGGGACCAAAACATTGCCTGAACCCAGCTAGAGGAGACCAAAATATTGCCTAAACCCAGTTAGTGGAGACCAAAACATTGCCTAAACCCAGGGAAAGTGCTAAGTGGAAGCCTTACCCATGGAGTATTTGGCATTGAAGCCCAGGTGAGTGGCAGTGCTGTCAGATCTGAACCTCAGGTACATGACAGCTCCCGAGGATCTCTGTGAGGCTGGCGTCGAAGCTCCGCAGAGCTTGGCAATGGCAGGGGCGGTGGAGTCGGCACCGTCGCGCAGCTCCAGGTAACTGGAAGAGCAGCTAAGAGGAGACAAATTCCTCTTCATTTTACAGCAGCAACAGTTTGGAATTGTTTCATGGCACAAAGCCTTGAAGCTGTAGTGACCATGCAGAAGCATCAATCACAGCTGTGTAATACTGGAATCAAAAGAAGTGCCAGAAGCATTAAGAAAGACTCGTCCCAAGCCCAGGATGATCAGGTCAGATCTGCTAGCAGCAGCTGTGCCCATCTCCCACAGGTTTGTTCTGGCAGGCTTCAGATTCAGCAGACACTCCCTGTTAAGTCTCACTGATGGCTGGTGGCTGCTGAACTAAGGAAGAGTTACAAGACAGCTGAAGGGAATAAAAACTCAAATCTCAGGGCTTGTTCAGGTGGACAGGGGTTGGAACTAGATGATGCTTGAGGTCCCTTCCAACCTTAGCATTCTATGATTCTATGGAAAGACCCAAAATGTCTTAACTAGCAGCTCTGTCTTCAGAATGGTGCAGTGCCCTGGGAAGCCAGAGAGAAAGAACTCCTTTGGGAGTCTCCATCCTGCACTCTGTTTTCTGGACATGGTCTCACAGTGAGGCTCACCTGTGTGGTACAGGGGTCCAGCCCCAAACCAGTGCAGTTATGTCAATTAGGCCTCCTTTTATGCTTAAGGCAGAGGGTGCAACATGTGTGGACCCACTGCAAATGAGCAGACAGGCAGTGGAGTAGGGAGACAAACTGCTGTGGTGGTACTCATTGGATTTAAAAGCACCTCAGACTCAAAACACCTGAAATCGTGACCATGAAAGGCCTGGAAGGCAGAGATGTTACAGAAAGCACCTTTCTACCATGGATACTTTCTCTCTGTCCTTTAACTTCTGTTATCCGCTGCCAAGTCCTAGGAATGTTCACCAGTGGCCTGATAGCTTCAGTGATCTCCCTCAAAAACTTCCTAACCACTTCTGGCTGCAAATCTGGAAGGGCACTCTGGGAGGAATCAGAGAAAATGACAGATAAAGAAGGATGAGAATGGAGAGTCTGAGGGAACAGAGCCTAGGTAAAGTGGATGTGTACTTTGGTGAAGGTTCAATGTAGAACTGATCTTCAAACTGCAGCTCTACTGCACGTCCACTCGGAGCAATTATGGTCCAGACACAGTCAGCATGCGGGGGATAATTGCTGGGGTAGTTGGGAGAAGACAGATATCCATGGGGGCTGGAGTCAGTGATGTAAACGTTGCCTCCACAAGCTGGGAAAGAAAAAAACACCAGTCAGCTCCTACCTGTTAAGGAAATGGGTGAGGCATCCACAGTATCAGTTCTAACTCTGTTCTAACACAAGTTCCTTTTATGGATTGAATAGGGAGGGGATCATGCCCCTGTGCTCAGCACTGGGCAGGCCACAGCTCAAGTGCTGTGCTCAGCTCTGGGCCCCTGACTGCAGGAAGGACATTGAGGGGCTGCAGCGTGCCCAGAGCAGGGCAGCCAGGCTGGAGAAGGGCCTGGAGCAGCAGGGGCTGAGGAGGGGCTGAGGGAGCTGGGGGGCTTGAGGCTGCAGCAGAGGAGCCTGAGGGCAGAGCTCACTGCTTTCTGCCTGAGGGCAGCCTCTGCTCCTTGGTGCCAAGGGCCAGGAGCTTGCTGGACACTGCATTCCTAATCTAAGCCAGGATGCCATTGGCTTTCTTGGCCACCTGGGCACACTGCTGGCTCCCATCCAGCTGTTTATCAACTAGGACCCCCAGGTCCCCCCAGTTGAATGGCAGCAAGGAAAAGTGTGCAGAAAAGAAGCACACTGGAGCTGATGGAGAGGCTGAGTTACACTGTTGGACAGGATATGTCCTGGCATTCCAAGCATCTCATGCCATGAGTGCAGTGGAACAACTACAGATGCCAAGTACCTGATCTATCCTGGGACCTGAGCCTCCATGTTTTTCACCCTGTCAGGATCTGCCAGCTCTGACAAGGAATGCCTTTTTCCTCAGCTGAGAGGAAATCTTGTGAGCAGCATTCCCACCTTGCCAGGCATAACAGCCCAGATCTCTGCTGACATCGTTCAGCTCTTGTGCTGGGTGCTCTACGTTCAAAATCGTGTTCCTGTTTCCATTTCTCCTTTCCTGATCTTTGCACGTAGCTTCCTAACTACAGACACTACCTCCCTGCTAAAAGGTTCCCCCACACACTGTTTGTTTTGCTTGATGGTTTCTTTTGTTTGTTTTTAATATCTTCAGCTTATAGAATCATAGAATGGTAAGGTTGGAAAGGACCTTAAGGACCATCCAGTTCCAACCCCCTGCCATAGGCAGGGACACCTCCCACTAGTACAGCTCACTCAAGGCCTACTCCAACCTGGCCTTGAACACCTCCAGGGAGGGAGCAGCCACAACCTCCCTGGGCAACCTGTGCCAGTGTCTCACCACCCTCACTGCAAACAACTTCCTCCTAACATCCACTTTCAATCTCCCCTCTGCCACTTCAAACCCATTCCCCTTGTCCTGGCATTCCCAGACCTTGTCAATAGTCCCTCCCCAGCCTTCCTGTAGGCCTCTTCAGATCCTGGAAGGCTACTCTAAGGTCTCCTGGAAGCCTTCTCTTCTCCAGGCTGCAGAGCCCCAACTCTCTCAGCCTGTCCTCACAGCAGAGCTGCTGCAGCCCTCTCAGCATCTTGGTGGCCTCCTCTGGACTGGCTCCAACACTTCCATGTCCTTCCTGTGCTGGGGGCTCCAGAACTGCACACAGGACTGCAGGTGGGGTCTGAGGAGAGCAGAGCAAAGGGGCAGAATCCCCTCCCTTGCCCTGCTGCCCACACTGCTCTTGCTGCAGCCCAGCACACAGTTGCTGTCTGGGCTGCACTCACACTGCAGCCTCATCTTGAGCTTTTCATCACCCCAGACCCCCAGGGCCTGTTCCTCAGGGCTGCTCTCAGCCATTCCCCACCCAGCCTGGAGTTGTGCTTGGGATTGTGCCTACCCAGGTGCAGGACCTTACACTTGGCCTTGTTGAATGTCATGAGGTTGGCCTGGGCACAGCTCTGCAGCCTGTGCAGGTCCCTCTGGATGGATCCCTGCCCTCTAGCAAGTTGACTGTGCCACACAGCTTGGTGCCATCTGCACACTTGCTGAGGCTGCACTGATTCCTCTGTCCATGTCAGCTTCTACATCCTGGAGCTGGCTCTCTTCATAAGGAGACGTTTGAGAGTAGGTTTGAAATGAGTGTACTGAAGAAGGCGCTGGGACAGTTCTGCAGAAATTAGCTTTGTGTCCTAGACTTACCTAGACCCCGGGCCTCATATGTCAGTTTGAATCCTTGCCCCTCATTCCTGCTGTCAGAAAGGAAGTGGACGAGCAGCTGATTGTCTGTGGTATGCATGCTGGAGATGGGGCTGCTCCCACAGAGGCGTCCGTGCCCCGCTCTGGACAGCAGCGGCGGTGCGCTGTTATCCAACCCATTTCTCAGCTAGAGGAACAGGAATTGCCAATGTCACTCAAGGAGATAGCCCTGTGTCCCAGGTTGGGAACTATGGGGTTAAAATAGTCCTCTAGGGACTTGAAGATTTTGTTATTCAATCCCACAATTCTGCTACCTCTTCATAAGCTCAGGGCAAGGCCAGCTTGTTCTCCTTTCCTCCCCCTCCAGCCTTGCGCCGGGCAGGAGCTGCGTTATCGGGACAAACATGTAAGGATAGGTCTGGTTGGGGCCTCCAGAGGCTGTGCTTAGGCCTCTTGGATGGCGGAGGCATGGGGGGGGAGAACTGGAGCACTGGGGATGATAGATTTAGTTTTGGGCTGGGGGGAAATTCAGGGGATTTGCTTATGGATTTCTGTCTCTGCTTTGTAACTTCTATCTGTAACACTCTCTCCAAATACAATTCTGGTTTTTTCTCCAATTCGTTTGAGAGCTTCACTCTGTCGGCTCTTTAAACCCACGACACCCTGCAACATAAACTTGGAGTGCACGCCACCTCAGTGCTTCCAGCCTGGGGGGTGAACTACAAGCTAGCAATTAATTAATGCACAGCAATAAATGTGTGATGGTTTGGGAGTTCCCTGCCCCCCCACACTTTGTAAAATCCCCCAGACCAGACTCAGCCAGCTGGAAGTTAAGGACTGAAGCTCTATTTACAGCTCAGCACAATATACAAGCAGAGATAGACACAACAGACAGGAATAGTTACAGAGATAGACAAGTTAAAGGTAATACAGAAACACAATTCCTCTCCCAGCCATCAGAGTCCCCAGGAGGGGCTCCCAACCACCCTTCCACCTTCTTCCCCCCCCTCTGCCTTACTCCAGGGTCTGCCTTACGTTCAAGGTGAGTTTGGAGGATGAGCCAGGGGGGTTAGAAGTACAGTGGTTAGTGAGGTTACTTAGCAGAGAGGAGAGGACCCACTGGCTCGCAGAGAGAGAGACTGAGAGACTCAGAGACTCTTCTCTATGTTTATGTTCTTGTTCTTATCCATCTCAGCAAGCCCATGAGTGCAGCAGACATCAGCAGTGTTTGCTTTTCACAGCCTATAATATAATTTTCTCCATTAAAATATTCCAATTAGCCTCAAACCAGCACAAAATGAGAGAGCATGAGAGAAATAATCATTGGTATTTCTCTGTGGTATCCCATCCCCTGGGCTGCTTTGCTGCCACTGAAATCTGGAAGATTCAGCAGCTTTGAGGATTTGGTGACCCAGGCAATAACCTCACCTCTACATAATCCCCAAGGCTGCAGGAAGTATCCTCGCTCTCCACTTGGAAAGGCTGCTCAAAGTGCACAGCAATGATAAAGCCAGAGGGCACTGCCACACGCCAGGAACAATTCATATTGGGAGCATAGTGGTGAGGGTAGTTGGGGGAGGTTATCACCCCCCTGCCTGTGTGAAAGTAGCCTCCACAACCTGAGGAAAAGGAGATGGAGCAAAGAAAAAACCATTAGCAGCAACTACTCACATACTGATCTGGAGTAAAACCTGAGTGTCTCAGGAGTGTCTCCTGAGAGGAAGGGGTGAGAGGGAAAAGCACTGCTGAAGCAGGTCTATGAAGAGCTGAGGGGCATGCAATGATCTGCCAGTGTAAGCTGGCAGGTTGCAAGGTGGCACACAGCAAACACCCTGACAGTGAGAGCCAGTTCCAGACTGAAAGCTGAGTGAGCAGGCAGCTCCACCAAGGAGAGCTCCCACAGCACCAGCATATGCTGAGTGCACTGCTGCTAGCCATGGAGCAAACCCCAGGGACCTACTTGAGCTGCCAGGCAGAGCTTCCCCTGCCTGCCCACAGTTGCCTTGACACATTCTTGGGTGCCTCAATGCATTCAGGAATTTGTTAGCACCCTTGGGTGCACGTGGGAGGAGTGTCACTGGAAACTGCTGACATTCCTGCATCTGTCTCTCTGCTTTGTGTCTGTGCTTTGAACCATTCATTTCCCTCTCCTAAGTGAGCTTTCTCCCACCCTTTCAGCTGAGCACTTTTACTCCTAACAAGGGACTGGCCTGGTTCAATCAAACCTTGCTGTGCTATACAGCTGGGAGAATTTTACCTTGATGGAGTCAGACCTTCAGTAATGCATATTCATGAGATGAGGATAATTGGTCTGTGGGATTAATTAGACAGAGTGCAGACAGCTGGTTGGAGTGTCAGAGCCTTTTCTTACCCAGTGTTAGCATTAGGCAGGCATTTATTTGGGGGGGAAGAAAAACAGATCTTACTTTTGTGATAAGAGGCATTAAAGCCAGCTCCAGTGACACTGGCATCTGCTGTAAAGTGGATCAGCATCACCTCTCCAGTCGATCTTATGGGCCCAGGAGGCTCTCGTCCACACAGGGTGGCCAGCACTGGAGAGAGGCTAGTGTCTCCTGGAGCAAAAGAAGGTACATCAGTGTGAGAACCAAACCAGCTCACATCTGCCTGCTGGATGCTGTGGCTCAGTTCCAGGCAGGTGCTTCCCAAGATCCTTAACCCCTCACAGAAGGAGAAATGTTTATATACACCACCAAATATTTTGCTGGACTTTGCTAGTTTGATGTAACAGAATGTCTCAGCATGGAGCAGGAGTGCTGACCCAGAGCATGCTGCCACTGCTAGCTAGGTGGGTTAAGCTCAGTGGGCAGTTCTGGGGGCAGGGGGCTTGGCTCTCCCTGCATGCTGCTGAGGCAAAGCAAGACCAGACTGGCTTCTCACCATCTTGGATGATAAGTTTGTCATAGTCACATGAGCTGTGAGATTCGATGTCTAGAGCCAGGACATTCAACTCCACCGTGGATCCAGGAGCTCTGATAAGCCACATACAGTCATCAAAATTCCTATAATTGCTGGGCCAGCCCGGGGAGAAGAGGGCTGAAGGTGTTTCTTCAGCTGTCGCTGCCCCTCCACAGGCACCTGTCAGGCACAAGCAGACAAAAGCATCCCCTTCTGAAACCAAACACTCCCCTCCTGCCATGAGGATGACAATTCCCAAATGCAGCAGGCTGGAGTACAGTGATGATGTCTGTAGTCACAGCAAAGCATTTCTTCAACTTCAGTTTGAACTGGGAGTACAAACCCTGAAAATCCTGACCTGTAAGGATGGCTCTCTGCTGCCAGGCACAGTGCCAGCCCTGTCTCACCCTGAGGAACGTCTGGCACCCAGCAGAGTCACACAGGCTGCATGCCACAAAGGGGTGCTGCACACAGCAACAGCTTAGACTCTCCTGAAACTGAACTGCTTTTCTTTCTCCACTCTTAATCTCTTGGCTGGAGGTTCAGCTCAAGCTGCAGTCCTTGCCTGGATATACAGCAGCTCAGTGGCCAGCACATGCAGCCATTGCACTCTGCCACTCTCCAGCAGGGCTCTTCACAGAATCACTTCAGAGAACTGCAAGGTCATTCAGGCTGGAAAGCTCCCTGGAATGGCCAACCACTGGCCTCACTCTGCAAACTTCACCTTTAAACCATATCCCCAAGTACCACATCTAAACAACCTTACAGCGTTGGTGACTCCACCCCCTCCCTGGGCAGCCTGTGCCAGTCTCTGACCACTCTTGGTAGGAAAAATGTTTCCTAAGGTCCAGTCTAACCCTGCCCTGCTGCAGCTTGAGGCCATTCCCTCTTAACCTGTCACTAATTACCTGTGAGATCAGCAACAATCCCTCCACAGTATCCTTTCAGGGTGTTGTAGAGAGCCATGAGGTCTCCCCTTGAACCCATCAAATTATACTACTGAGCCGCAGAGCCCAGGAACTCTCAGTCCCTCTATCTGCGGGTTCGGATGGCCCTAACCCTAACCTAACCCTAATCCTAACCTAAACCTAAACCTAACCCTAACCTAACCCTAACCCTAACCCTAACCCCAAACCTAAACCTAACCCTAACCCTAACCCCAACCCTAATGTTAACCCTAACCCTAACCCTTAACCTAACCCTAACCCAAAACCTAAACCTCACTCTAACCCTAATCCTAACCCTAACCCTAACCCCAACCCTAACCCTAACCCTAACCCCAAACCTAAACCTAACCCTAACCCTAACCCTAACCCCAACCCTAATGTTAGCCCTAACCCTAACCCTTAACCTAACCCTAACCCAAAACCTAAACCTAACTCTAACCCTAATCCTAACCCTAACCCCAACCCCAACCCTAACCCTAACCCTAACCCCAAACCTAAACCTAACCCTAACCCTAACCCTAACCCCAACCCTAATGTTAGCCCTAACCCTAACCCTTAACCTAACCCTAACCCAAAACCTAAACCTAACTCTAACCCTAATCCTAACCCTAACCCCAACCCCAACCCTAACCCTAACCACAAACCTAACCCTAACCCTAACCCTAACCCAAACCCAAACCCTAAACCTAACCCTAACTGCAAACCTAACCCTAACTCCAATCCTAACCCTAATCCCAACCCTAACCCCAACCCTAGCCCTAACCCCAACCCTAGCCCTAATCCTAACCCTAACTTTATAAACATGCTACAAAGTGACTGCAAAGTCCCAGTCAGTCTAAACTTTCTCCCATTGGACTTGTTTAAGGACAGCCAATGGCAGAAGCAGCACATTCCTCACCCTTGCAAGAGCTGTTTGTCAGATGTACCTGATCATACTGAGCATGTTCTCTTGATTTATGGATATGAGATGGATTGTGGTGAGNAGAGAGCCATGAGGTCTCCCCTTGAACCCATCAAATTATACTACTGAGCCGCAGAGCCCAGGAACTCTCAGTCCCTCTATCTGCGGGTTCGGATGGCCCTAACCCTAACCTAACCCTAATCCTAACCTAAACCTAAACCTAACCCTAACCTAACCCTAACCCTAACCCTAACCCCAAACCTAAACCTAACCCTAACCCTAACCC
>WBNM01023087.1:41839-53745 GCA_013399055.1 Ramphastos sulfuratus | reverse complement strand
TGACTGTGCCACACAGCTTGGAATGGTTAACCTCCAGGGGGGTATTTGAAGTGCCCATCCCTGGAGGGCTCAAGGCAAACAAAATGTTTAGCTTTCATCAAACACTTGGATAAAGAAACCCACGGCCTCTAGCAACATGCTCATTGGTAAGACACTGTAAAACAGCCTACCTGGTTGTTCCAGGAGTGGTTTCCAAAGCCTCTGGAACCACTCCAAGTGTCAGGGAAAGCCTGCGCCACGCTAACAGCTACAGCTTTCTCTTCTGCAGAAGCTGGAGGCTCTGAAGCAAAGCTCAGCAACAGGGCAAGCCCCTGGAAACCCACCTCTAGCAATGGCTGCTGTAGCTGCAGAAGCATCCACTGCAGACCACTCCAAAAGAAAGCCTTTTCCACTGACGGATGAATCTGACTGGAACTGGATTGTCATGGAGCTGCCAGAGGAGGCAAAATCAGCGAGGTCTGCGCCGCAGAACGTGGTCAGAGAACGAGAGTGGACGCTGGGCCCATCGTACACCTGCAGAGACAGGGAGGATGGGGCCACTGCTCGCAGCCACTCTGCACCCACAGAGTTCCCAAGGAGAAAATCCCCTCTCAAAATGAGTGATGGATCTGCAGCAGATCCCAGGGGGAGGGACAGCCAGAACAGAGGCTGTCAGCTACCAGCATCGGCTCACTCCCCACCACTGCTCTCTGGAGCAGTGAGCTGGCCTCTCATGCTGAAAAAGTCCAATCTTTGCATTTAAAAAAAACAGGATCTGCAAGAGAAAAGATATTATTCTTCTTTTTTTTTTTTCTATTTTTTTTCCCCCTGAGGAACACTTATTTCAAACTCAATCACATAAATACGTGATTTTGATTTGTTTGGATGTATTTATAAGCCCAAATCTGGGCTGGTTAAAAGCTGCTGCTCTTTTGTCACCTTTCAGACCTACCTGTGCTCTTGTCCTCTGCACCTCAGTGAAAAATGTCCACTAGACAAAGCTAGGAAATGTGAAATAAACATGAACCTTGCACTGAGGTTTTGATCCTTGAGCCAGGTTAAAGGCCAGGCTGGGTCACACCTTTTAGCTTTCAGAGGCTGCCTGAGAGGGAAGATGCTTTTAAAATTTGACAGGAGATGAAAGGAAAAGTTGTGTTTGCTTTTGGAACTAATGCTAAATTTGGGTATCAGGGAATTAATAATCCATTAAATATAGAATGGTAAGGTTGGAAGGGACCTCAAAGATCACCTCCCACTAGTACAGGTCACTCAAGGACTCGTCCAACCTGGCCTTGAACATCTCCAGGGAGGTTGTGGAGCACAGAAGACATCCAGGGAGGTTGTGGAGCACAGAAGCACTGAACGTGATCTTTGATCACAACCTCCCTGGGCAACCTGTGCCAGTGCCAGGGGAATATCCTGAATGTACTGACCTGGTGATAACTTTCCCTTTCCCAAAGATGAAGGAAGAGGCCAATTAGTGAATCACTGGTTGAAACAAGGAAAGGCAAGAAGAAATGCACCTTATTTCATGAAGTAGTTGTGTTTGGCTAAGTTCAGAAAGAAGTTGTTGCCTGTGTTCCTCCATTTTCCTTAGCCCCAGGCGTGCTGTGCTTTTGAGCCTGGCATAAAAGGCTGGGCTGTGCCACAGTGGGGGTCAGAAAAGCTGGCAGACAGCAAGCAAGAGGCACTTTCCTGCTGCCAGAAGCAGCTTCTTGATCCAGAGAGCAAAGGCAGCACAGGCAAAATGTTGCATTCTAGAGGACTGCAGCATAACCTTGTTTGTAGAAGCATTCAGTATCACAAATGGGCCCACACAGATCAAAGCTCAATCTGGTACCTGCCCTGAAATGTTGGGGTTTAAAATGAAGGATTTTTACCACTGTAAATTTGTTTTTAACACATTTCAAATGTGCAGACTGGAACTGCCTGTTAGGGAGCCAGAGTCCATCACCCTTCCTAGAGCTAGTAATTCCTGAGGAGACAGCACAGAAAACCCAAGGAGCTACACCACAGCCTGGGGAGTTGTTTGCATCCCTCTTGCAGGTTGCTCTCTTCATCAATTTTTAACAAAGCACGTTGAAGTAAAATAACTCCTGCAAGTGCAATCACCTTTAGCTTGTCATAATAGCACCTGTGGTGCCTTTCCATATCCATCTGGAGGATGTGGCCATGGATAACCTGGGAAGCATTGACGCTTATTCGCCACTGGTAATCGGCATTGGGAGGGTAACTTCTGGGCCACTGTGGTGAAGCTATTTGTCCTCTGCTCCCCACGATGTCATTTCCATACACTGAAAGAGAAGACAGACAACTAATGCCTCTCATTCACACAGAGTAAAAGGAGACCTAGGGTCCAGCCTGGAATACAGATTTCATTTCAGCCCTTCTGACTTAATTTACATCTAAACAGCGCTGCAGGGCACAGGCTGGTGTTTCAGGCAGTGCAGTGTCTCAGGATGCAGAGCTCATTCCTCTCCCTGTGAGGGATGCAGTTTGCCTTCATCTGAAGGAAATGACCCTTTCGAGCTGCAAGCTCAACACCTGCAGAAGGTGGGAAGGTGGCACACCTGAATCCCCCCCGACTGCCTATTGCATTTCTCCCCAGGAACCATGATATAATAAAATTATGTTTTACAAATGTTGTGCAGGTTTGGGCTGTGAGAGTTCATTTTCTTCATCATTGGCACTATGGGGCTATGGTTTGGGTTTGTGCTGGAGACAGCATTGATTAAACAGGAGAGTTTTCATTACTGCTGAGCTGAGCTTACACAGAGGCAAGGCAGTGAGCAGGCTGGGGGTGCACAAGGAGCTGTGAGGGGACACAGTTGGGGCAGCTGACCCCAGCTGAGCAAAGGGTGTCACAGCCAGCACATGGAGCTAGGGGAAGGAGTGTCTGAGGGAGCTGAGGTTGTTTAGCTTGGAGGAGACTGAGAGGTGACCTCAGCAATGGGTATCAATATGTAAAGGTGAGTGCCAGGAGGCTGGAGCCAGCTCTGCTGGGTGATGCCCAGTGACAGCACAAGGGGCAATGGTGAAGCTGAGGCAGAGGAAGTTCCATGGAAACATGAGGAATAATTTTTTCCTTGTGAGGGTGACAGAGCCCTGGCACAGGCTGCCCAGGGGTGTTGTGGAGTCTCCCTCTCTGGAGATATTCAAACCCTGCCTGGATGTGTTCCTGTGTGATCTGCTCTGGGTGATGCTGCTCTGGCAGGAGAGTTGGCCTGGATGAGCTTTGGAGGTCCCTTCCAGCCCCTGCCATGCTGTGATTCTGGATCAGTGAAGGAGGGGAGCGTGAGGGCAGCGCTGGCGTTCGCCTGCCCAAGCCGTGGCTGCTGTGCTGGAGCTCTGCTCTCTGGAGATGCCATGGAAGTGGGGAAGGAGCCCCTTGGTTTGCACTGCTGGCAGCTCTTGCTCTGCCTGTGGAGCTGTCTATAGCTCAGCCCATGGCTGCTCTCAGCCCTACAACTCTTCCCCATCCTCCTGTGAGGGCAGTGCAGAGCGGCTGTGCCAGGCTCTGCTGCCAAATGGGGTTAGGGAATGACAATGTCTTTGTGTGCTCTGGCCAAAAATGGCTCTGATTTGATTGAGCTCTGAACTGTGAGGGAATTGCTTTTGAAAAGGTGTAGTAAAAGTCTCACAGTAAGGAAAATGATTAGAATTTTAGCCTGCACAATTGGAACGGCTGTGCACAGTCAGCTTCAGCAGCCTACTCCTGCAGGACGTCCTACTGACATTTGCATTGGCATTTTGCATCTCTACACTGGCACTGCTTCCTTTTCTTCCAGTTCTGCTCTCTGGGTGCTGTCACATAGGTCCACACTGGAAGATGGACACTGCTGTACTCAGAAAGCAAAAGGGAAGAGCTGGGAAACAAATGCTTTCTTCTTAATTAGTCAACTGCTTAATAAACAGCACAAAATGCTGCTCCTTGTTCTCAGGCAGCAAAAACTTATGGTCAGGTATTTGTAACTCTAAGGAGCTACTGGTAAACCATGGCTGCCATAAAAAATTTTAGCATATAGCTCTTATTTATGTCTTCACAGGCCAGTATTGCTGAGGGAAGTACCTGAAACCCATGGGATAGACTGTTAGAAAACAGTCAGTGGAACAGGGGAGATTTTGCTTTCTGGAATCCATGGAATTTTCTGCTTTTGGAAGGCTAATCCAATCAATCAGAACAAATATTGTCTGTTATGGCAAGTTAAAAAGATAGACTGTCACATCTAATCCTTCTAGTGAGGGTATGCTCACTGTAAATGAGTTCTGACACAGATTTGAACTCTGCCTTACACGCAGCAGATACGGCACAAAATAATTTACAGCCCTGCTGACATCAGCAAACATTTGCTGATAGGCTCTACAGGGCCAAACAACCACTCCTTGGGATCACTTTGGAAGAAAGAGCAATAACATTTACTTACAGTGGGAGAACGTGGCCTGGAAGCCAGCAGCAGTGCCTGAGCCATCAGAGACAAACCTGACCCAGAGCACATGGCTGACAGTGGCTGTGTAGTTGGCAGGCAGTGTGTGCCCGCAGAGCCGCCCTGCCAGCCGCCCGACTCGGCCCCCCTCGCGCAGCTCCACGTAGTCTTTGCTGCAGCTGCTGCTCTCCTCCAGCCGAAACGCTCTGTTCCAAGGGCAGTAGAGGGGCATTAGGAGGCACAGG
Organism: Ramphastos sulfuratus; assembly: GCA_013399055.1. Lineage (NCBI taxonomy): Eukaryota > Metazoa > Chordata > Aves > Piciformes > Ramphastidae > Ramphastos > Ramphastos sulfuratus. The sequence goes on along the minus strand of WBNM01023087.1, from coordinate 49,097 downwards.
ACTAGCACACACACCAGAGTTCGGCCTGCCAGGCCATTAACCCCCCTGATACCCCCCTGATACTCTCCAGCTGAGGAGAGTGCAGCAGCCAAGCCCTCCAGAAGCCAGGGGACAGAGCTCACCCTCTGGCCAGGCTGCTGCTAAGAGGCTTCTCTCTTATCTAGCCCCTTTCTCTACAGCAGAGTTTCGGTTTGCAAAGCTCTAACTTTCACAGGTTTCTCAACTCTCTGTAACAGTTCTTGGTTCTCCAACAACAACCAGAAACACAGAAAGGCCTGATAGACAAACTGGCTGGGACTAACTACTGGGTGCAGAGAATCATTGGCTGGGACTAACTACTGGGTGCAGAGAATCATTGGCTGGGACTAACTACTGGGTGCAGAGAATCCTTGGCTGGGATTAACTACTGAGTGCAGAGAATTCTTGGCTGGGATTAACTACTGGGTGCAGAGAATCCTTAGCTGGGACTAACTACTGGGTGCAGAGAATCCTTGGCTGGGATTAACTACTGGGTGCAGAGAATCCTTGGCTGGGACTAACTACTGGGTGCAGAGAATCCTTAGCTGGGACTAACTACTGGGTGCAGAGAATCCTTGGCTGGGATTAACTACTGGGTGCAGAGAATCCTTTCAGAGCTGGGAGTCAGCCTGCAGTCATAGAATCACAGAATGGTAAGGTTGGAAGGGACCTCAAAGATCATCTAGTTCCAACCCCCTGCCATAGGTAGGGACACCTCCCACTAGTACAGCCCTTCACACAGGTGAGCAAACCCAGCCGCAGGCCTGGGTTCATTTGTAGTTAACCCCTTGGAGCACAGAAATCCCTCAGCGGTTCCTCCGGAATTCTGAAGTATTGCTGTTTTCCCTGGCATGTCTGAGTCCTAGATGGCTGGGTACACAAAATGATCATAAGGATTGCTACAGGCTCTTCTAAGCCAAGTTTTACCTCAGAAAAGGAATGGTGTTTAGTAATCAAATTACAAATTCTTCATTATTGCACTGGGATGAATGCTAAACATAGCCCAAAAATCATTATCTGCTGTTCTAAGTGGAGTGCTTTGACTGAATCCAATACACTCTGCAGAAGCAAGCTATGAATACACAATAAAGCCTCCAGAGAGTGCCTTTCGCAGCCAATGCCCCAAATGTTTGTGCTTTCTGGGAACAACTCCTCCCCTCAGCCCTGCCTGCAGTACGCCCTTGCTGGGCAGTGGTTCCGACCACCCCTCTGGATATCCTACAGACGCATTTAAAGCTAACCCTCAGTTTGCAAGAGAGGCATCTCTGCCTAGACTGAGCTGAAGGAATAAATGCCTTGTGGTAGCAAAAGCCCCTAACCCTCCACCATGAGCTGCAGTGCAGTCAGTACTGCAGAGATAAAAAGTGAAATTGTTTGCCCCACTGTGGAACCCTACCAAAAATTAACTCCATGAGTCTAAAACACTCGTTTCTCAGAATTTATAAGACATTCTTCGCCCTCCCCTTACATAAAAAGTTGGATTTGGTTTTGGTTGTTTGTTCATTTGTTTTTCCAAATATTGACCTTTTAAGCCAAATCCATATGTTTTTTCCCCAAAGAGGGGGATTTCAGAAGCTCCAGTCTTCTTTCAAGGTGCTGAAGCCATCTTGTCAATCCCTGGCTCTGCTGCACTCTGCAGCGCTTTCCAGCAGCTCCAGCTTGCAGTGCAGCCGAAGACAAAGAGTTTGCATCTACTCAGTGCCACCTTGTATGGCTGAAGAGTTTCTGCTTCACAGGAGATCTCTGGTTCAGTTCTGAAAAGCTGTTATTCACTAGTTTGCACTGGAAAACCTTTTCAGGCTACAGCAAGTAAAGGAGGAATAGAATGTCCTCGTTATGGCATTAGCCAAGCACTTTGCATCTTATGCAGTCAGCAGGTTACGGGGCACATTTGCCTTTTGTCCTAACTGTAAATGGCAGGCTTCAGAGCTGCTTTTCTTTTCCTGCCCATTCCTGATAAGCTTTGCAAAGGGTCACTGCTTTCTTCCTTGGCAGCAGCCACTGTTTGATGCCAGGAAACAGAGAGGTTCAGAAACCCACATCATGGGTAAAGAACAACCCTGCTGAAGGACTCCACGTGGTCCGGTTGATCACATATGGCTTTCCTGTCAGAAGTCTTCAAAGGAAACTTACTTTGCTGAAGGGAAAACAAAATCCCTTCAGATGCTGTCCTGGCCCCTCTTGTACCTCCACTGCTGTAACTGTTGGAGAAATGTTGAAGAGTTTCCTACCAGTTTTAACCCTACAATCTTTGGAGCACCCGGGCCCTTTGTCAGCTACACAACAAACACTCCAAGGCAGAAAGGCACAGTAGGAGTTTCCTTTGCAAAGAAAAGGCAGTGCTGCATTTCCTCTTCCTCCTTCTAAGTGAGAATGTCTTTTCCAGCACCCTCCAAACCAACTCAGCTCTTTGCATAACGCTGTAGCAGGGACTAAGGCAGGAGGACACTGCTTGCAAGCTGCACCTACCCACCGCTGGGCTCCCTTTCCACATTACTCTAAAATGAGGTTTCAGCTCTGTCCTCTGGTAACTACACCTCCTCACAAAGGCAGAGCAGCCTCCCTCCTGGCCTGTCAAAGGGCCGCACTCCACCCCCCGGCAGTGCCTTACGTGAAGGACAGCTGGAGCCGGTTGCCAGGGGAGCTGAGGAGCCTCCAGACGCACTCGGTGTTGGGCGGATAGGGCTGGGGGTAGCCAGGGCTGCTGAAGGCTCCTCTCTCCGCATGGAAAGAGCCCCCGCAGGCTGCAGCGAGAGGGAGAAGGGTGACACACGGAGCACAGAGCCCCACAGAGCCCCACAGAGCCCCAGCCTCCACCGAGCAAGGCAGCATCGCTCCTTGCCTCCTTGCCATGCAGCTTGCTGATGCACTTGCTGAGGCCTTGGCCAGCGAGAGGGAGGCCAAGGCGGGGCTTTAGGAGAGGGCACAAAGAGACACAAAGGGACACAGGCTCTGCTCGCCTGCCAGAGGCAGCAGGCAGCAGTGCCTGCCAGACTCACATGATGATGATGCAGTGTAGGTGGCACGGAAGCCCCTGGCAGTAATGAAGTTGTTGGAGATGAAGTTCACCACCAAGGCTTTACCAAAAGAAGTGACAGGGTCTGGGATAGCAGTGCCACAGTAACGGCCTGGAAGAGAGCAAACCAGAGGGAGAGAAACAGGAGTGCTCCTGTGTGGTGCTAGTGCAGCCCTCGGGGGTACTGACAGCAACTGACTGCTTACAGCTGCTCCTTACAGCTGCTGCTGTGGGCTCAGCCCACGTATGGAGGAAGTGCTCCACTCCACACTCACAGCTCAGCTCTGCTGGCTGTTTTCTGAGCAGAGGAAGGACCTCCTGCCCTCCAGACAGCCTGGTCCCTGGCCACTCTGCCACTGAGCTCCTTGCTGTTCACTCTATTCAGAAACCACAGCTGAAATTAAAAAAAACTCCTTTCCATCAATTATCTCTCTGGCAGCAGTTTCCACTGTGCTCAGCTAGCTTCTGATGGAAACCCCCAGGCCAGTTCTCCTCTCATGGTCCTCTTGCCAAGTGAGAGCCAAGAGTAGGAGACCAAAAACTGATACAAATCATTTAAGTGGACTCTGCCACTCCAAAGGAGCAGGTACAAAAGGAGAGTAGGGGAGAGCATAATCAAGCACAGATATTCCAAATCTCCCAGACAGGGATTTGAGAGGAGTCAGGACCACCCTGTGGTGAGTGCTGTCATGGCTTCCTGGCAGTATAAGCACTGACTTTTGCTGCCCCAGGCTGCTCCTGCCACTCAAGGGCAGAAATGTCAGGAGGAAGCTTGTGCAAAGGTCAGAGCCAAGCAGGACACCAAGCAGGACTCGCAGGGCTTGAAGGAAACCCATTTTCTTCTCCCAGAAATGTGTAGCTTTCTTCAGTTGCATTTAGTGTGGCCTCTGCTCATTATGAGTGTGGGTTACATTGTACCTTTGTACAACTGCCTGGGAGTTCAGTTCAGCCTGGGCTGCTTGGTTCCCAGCAGTGTTGAGCAGAGGATGAAAAGGCAGCTGGAGACAACCCTAGACTGCAGAGCAGTGGGATCCAGTCCATGAGAGGACTTTGCCATTCACACAGATGTGTTGCTGGTTTCATCTGGTCAGAGTGGCCAAGGAGCTTCCTTTAGCAAAGAAAACCTCTAAAGCAGGAGGACACTCAGAGAAAACCTCCTCCTGGCTGCCTTCTGTGTAGGAAACAAGCAAAGGGAAGGTGCAGTACCTCGAAGAGGGGCCTGGTAGTTGTTGCCATCCAGAACCTCCAGGAAATCCCCAGTACAGTTTTGTCTGCTGCTGTCGATCTCAAAGTCAGTGAAGGAGAGTGTGACATGGTTGTCTGGCAACAGCAAGAGAAAACACCTTATAGTTTGGCATTTCACACAGAAATAGCCACATGTAAACACCCACACAAGTAAACTAGGACCTGCACTGCTCAGTGCTTCTAGAACAGCTGCAGACAGTGGGACAGAGGCACCAGCAGCAGCTGTGCAGATGGCACCAAGCTGAGTGGTGCTGTCAGTGTGCCAGAGGGACAGGATGGCATCCAGAGGAGCCTGGACAGGCTGAAGAGGTGGCTCAGGTGAACCTCCTCAAGTTCAACAAGAGCAAGTGCAGGGTCCTGCAGCTGGGCTGGAACAATCCTCACTGTCAGTACAGGCTGGGGGAGGAGGGCATGGAAAGCAGCCCTGAGAGAAAGGACTTGGGGGTGCTGGTGAAGGAGAAGCTGGACAGGAGCAGGCAGTGTGAGACGGCAGCACAGAAGGCCAAGGGCAGCCTGGGCTGCATCCAGAGCAGTGTGGCCAGAGATGGAGAGAGGAGATCCTGCCCCTCTGCTCTGCTCTGCTGAGACCTCACCTGCACTGCTGGGGCCAGCTCTGGAGCCCTCAGCACAGCAAGGACATGGACCTGATGGAGAGGGTCCAGAGGAGGCCATGAAAATGATAAGGGGGTTGGAGCAGCTAAGCTATGGGGACAGGCTGAGGGAGGTGGGGGGGTTCAGCCTGGAGATGAGAAGGCTCCAGAGAAACTTAATAGCAACCTGTCAGGACCTGAAGGGGCTCCAAGCAGGCTGCAGGGACAGGACGAGGGCAATGGCTGCAAACTAGAGCAGAGCAGCTTGAGATTGGCTGTGAGGAACAAGTTCTGCAGCAGGAGGCTGCTGGAACACTGCCACAGGTTGCCCAGGAAGGGGGTTGAGGCTCCATGGCTGGAGATATTGCAGGTGAGGCTGGAGAGGGCTGTGGGCAACCTGCTCTAGTGGAGGATGTCCCTGCAGAGTGCAGAGGTGTTGGGCTGGGTGAGCTTTGGAGGTCCCTTCCAACCCAACCCCTTCTATGATTCTATGAAACCATTTTCCTTTTGTTCCCTGAAGTCAATCAGCCTCCATCAAGTGTAACATCTGAAGCAGCTGACTCCCTGATAGATGGAGTCTGATGGGCATGCATCCACCTGCAAAGGTCCCAGTAAGTCTCTCTGTAGTTTGGTGCACTCCAGTACAAAAGACATTAGAAGGGAGGGCTTAACATGGACACAGGAATCTACAGCTCCTGCTTCCTGAGCAATTTCATCCCATACTGAAGGTGTCAGCAAATCCAGCCTGGGAAATGAGCACACATTCAGAAGCCCAAACTTGTTTCTCCCCAGGCATGACCCCTTGTCCCTTTGCAATCCATAACATAGATCCAGACAAAATGTCAATGGATGCTGCCCTGCTCCAGCTGCTTCCTTCATCAGCCTGGAACGCTCCACACACAGCAGTTGGCCTGGTTAAAGGATCATTAGCTACCCTCAGCTATATTTGTACAGAATTGGATTTTCCACACCCTTGAACTGTAGGCTATGTCCTGAAAAAGAGCATTTCTGACTCAGGGTATTTGTGACACTTGTATTGCTCTTGCTTGTGTGCTACAGAGTCATAGAATGGTTTGGGTTGGAAAGGACCTTAAAGGTCATCCAGTTCCAACCCCCTGCCATGGGCAGGGACACCTCCCACTAGATCAAGTTGCTCAAGGCCTCATCCAGCCTGGTCTTAAACACTTCCAAGGATGAAGCATCCACAACTCCTCTGTGTACCAGTGTCTCACCACCCTCATAGTAAAGAACTCCTTCCTAATGTCCAGTCTAAATCTATCCTGCTCTGGTTTCAAATCATTGCCCCTCATCCCTTCACCACAGGCCCTTACAAACAGTCTCTCTCCAGCTTTCCTGCAGCCCCCTTCAGGTCCTGGAACAGAGGTGAAGTGACAGCTGGCAGAAGAGGGGCTGTGCCCAACAGCAGGCTGGCACACTGCTTACTCCTGGCCTTGGAGCTCCTGTGCAGCTAGAGCAGGTTAGAAGAGTCTGGCAAGTCAGATGGTAACTAACTTTTCTCTCACGTTGGCCAAGCCTGGATTTGACACAGATGTTGCGCTTCTCACTGGGCTGCAACTAATTAGCTAGGCTGAGCTGCAATGACAGAGGCACTGCAGCAAGGTGCCAGTGACTGGCACTCAGCTGCACCATCTGTATGCTCAGCAGGCTTGTGCCCTGTCCAGTCAATCAATGACAGCATCAATGCAAGTCCTCAGGACATAAAGCAAAAGGCCAAACCACAGCGGGTGGCAAGAGCAGAGGAGACTGCTCAGCAAAAGCAGAGCAGGAGCTCTGCTGTGGTTTGCCACTGGACACATCCAGTGACTCTGTCTGTGCCCTGCAATGCTGCTGTGTGCCTGGCATCACTAAAAGCCCTGTCCCTGCAGCCTGGGGTGGTCCTGCCACTGGGTGGGAGAAGTCACCACACACAGAGAGCACTTCTGACACAGCATTTTCTGGTCTCTCACACTGATGTAACTCAGGAAGCAACATGTGAGCTTGCACGGAGGCCCAGGGGCAGGTTGTCTTTAAACAGCAATCTCTGCAGGAGAGTGCAGCTGCTGCAGTGTCCTTTCCCAGGTGGTTGTATGAGACTCTGTGCCAAAGAAAGGGTTCCTGTCCCACTCAGCTTTGTGTGGGTGTTTACTTTGGCCAATCAATTTTAATTTTAAAGCATAGCAAAATAAATCTATAAATGTGGTTGGAACCTTCTGTGACTTTAGCAACATAAACCTTGGGTGAAGAACTGAAATCCAGTTATTAAAAATGAGCATTCCTTTAAAATGAGGCTACCAGGATACTGCTGTCCAATTGCAAACATGACATAAAATTAAAACTAAAAATTGAAATAAAATTTAAAAATTGAAATAAAACTAAAATAAATTGTAAA
>WBNM01023087.1:0-41808 GCA_013399055.1 Ramphastos sulfuratus | reverse complement strand
AATCTTTTACACCAGAAAGGTGATGCTGATGGCTATTAAAGGTAATACCAGATGGAAAATAGTTGGTGGTGTCTGACCAGCCATAAATCTGTGTGAAAACAGAGAGGTAGCTCTGGAGGGTGCATACATGCAGATAAGACCAGTGGATGTCTGTGTTTTGTTGGCATTTGGGAGTGCAATTCCTTTGTGCCTTTTCTCATTATTCAATTAAAATATCTTTTTTTTTTTTTTTAATGTTAACAGCACAAATTAGATCTGACACAAATTTGCCTTGAAAAATCTAGACCAGAATAAGGTCACTTTCATACCCAGTGCTTTAATTATACAGAAAGCCTTGGAATTTGTCACAAAGCAATCCGACTTCAGATGGCAATTGACACCTCGTTTGTAACTGCAGCACTTGGAGCAGCAGTAAATCAGCTCGGGTGACAAAGCTGTAAACTGTTTTCCTCACTATGCACTAAATCTCTGACAGTGAAACAGGACTTGGGGCAGGTTAGGAAAGCCACTCTCCAACAACCAGGATGCAGAACTTCCTAAAGAAATAAAGGAGGAACTTGGTATTGTTACAGCAAAGGAGATGAGGATGTTAGTCATCCCAGCTAGCTATAAAAGATGTTTGTACTTACATGGTTCCTGAGCCTGAATAATCCAGCTGCAGTTCTGATTGTTTGGGTATTTGGCAGGATACAGAGGAGAGGAAATTGCTGCCCCAACTGCATCTGATTCTATGAAACTTCCACATGCTTTAGAAGGAAACACACACAGGTATTTACAAACAAAGCACAGAGCTCAGATTCTGCAGTGAAAAGGCAGGCATGGAACACAGCACATGGTATCACTGTCAAGTGAGATCCAACTCACAACAGTTACCAGAGAAGAGACTTCAGGACTAGCTCCCAGCACTCAGGGACCTTGGATCCACAGGCCATGCTGCACCTAGCTGACCACCTCAGGGAAGCAAGAGTGTCTTGGGCACAGATCTCACTTTCATCAGCTCCTTATGGCCTAGAAGAGCGGTCCTGGACCCAACCCCCTTGTGTTTAAGACAGTGCAATCCTATACTTATTTCTCTGGTCATTTGCCTGTGTTGGCAACTAGGAGAAAAAAGTCCTGAGAAGCTCTCCAGGACCTTCCAGCGGCCCAGGATAGCATCAGATTGCACTGGCACAATCCTCTTGTGAGCTGCAGCAATGAAGCTGTGACTGCATGAACCCCTGCGCGTGTGCAAGAGCCTGGCTGGCTGCCTAGTGCTGGCCCCAGCCCGGAGTGCTACCAGGTCTCCTCTCCAAGCACAGGGGCTCCCCAGGAACCCCTCCAGATCTGAGCTGAGCACACAGCTGCTTTCAGCAGCAGGAAGGGGAGTTAGGTACTGATGACTGAGAGCCATTTCTTGTGCTGTGCTGCCTAAAACATTAGGCAAGAGACAGGATTTACAAAGTCTTCTCAGGCAGAGGGAAGTTGAGTTGCCTGCACCCTAGGCAGGGAGTGCTTGCTCACCAGGCATGCCTTGTGCAAAGCCCAAGCCAGTACACGTGCATGGAGAAGGTTTGGCAGATTGGCCTCTCAGAGCTGTTAGTCAGAAGTGCCTATTAGGTATCTAACTGGCAGGCAGCTATCTAACTGGGGTTCCTGAGGCTTTTCCTGGTGCAAATTCATCCTTTTCTTTATATTTTTTCACACCATCTTCAAAGAAAACCAGTTTTCTGAGGAAAATACAAATTTATAGACAGAAGAATCCTAAGAAGAAAATGAAAGGGACTTATGGCTGCATGCTGGGGAGTAAATGTTTCCCAAAAAAAAAAAAGAAAAAAAGAAAATCATCACTAATCAAAGACTGAGTTGTTGCACAAAACGTTCTGCTCAGCTGGTGCCATTTCTCAGCAAAAAGGAAGCCATGTCAAACACCAATTAGTGCTCCACAAATTGAATAGTGGCTGTTTGGCAGGCCTGAATCCGTGGGCTTCAGCAGCAGCAGCAGCACACAGGATCAATGTTAGCTTTGCAGGGTCACATGCATGGGTAGACACAGAAAATGTGATTTGTCACTGGGCCTGCCAGCTCTCAGCTTTGCTCAGGACACTTATGGGTAGCTGACCCCTTAGGGAGGAAGAGTCAGAGGCCACTGATGTGTGCTAGATGCCTTGCCACAAAAAGTGCTTATTTGTTAGCCACTCAGAAACCACACTGAAATTTTAAATTCTCTATCACTTGGGAAAATTCTGTCCTGCCAAAGGTCTGTGCTGGCATGTTGCAGGTATAGAGAGAAGACTTTGTGGTGGCAGCACAAAGCAGGCAGCCTGGCTGAGGTAACTGCCTGGCTGTGCAGCAGAGCTCACCCTGAGCGAAGCGTGCATGGAAGCCGCGGTGCTGCGTGGCCGTGCTGGAGCGCAGGCGGAGGTGCAGCAGGTTCCCGGAGGATGTGATGGCAGCAGGCTGCTGTGTTCCACAGAGCTTCCCCAGGAGAGGTGCTTCACTGCTGCCACCATCAAACACCTGATGTGAAAAGAGGAAATGAGTATGGAGAGGACTTTGGTTCCATTCCCTCTCTTCTGCTTCACTGATCCTGGAGCCGGTGCAGCCCTGGTGTAGGTGGCGCGGGCGAAGTGGGCATCGCCTCTCAGGACTCTGTGTGGATTCCAGGCTGGGCTACCACAGCCTTCAGAGCAAAGATGCAACAAGGAACCATCCTCCTCTATGTGTGTGCAGCACAATCCAGATACACCCACACCTGCCTGCTGCCTGCTCATGGCTAACCTGAGTTCTTAGGTAGCTTCAGGCCCGCATCTCACCTCGGTAAAGACTGAGCCTAACCTGAAACCAGTGCCCCAGTGGGAGCCATGACCACATATACAAAGACAAGGCACCACAGTTAAGGCTTTCAGATACATGAGGCCAACCCCAAAGACCAGAGCCCATATATTTATGCTTAATAACAGCTTTAGGGTGCTGAGTTGCACACATACACATTGTTATTTAGGAGTATTATTTATCTGGAGTCCTATGTACAGCTCTGGAGCCCCCAGCACAGGAAGGACATGGAAGTGTTGGAGCCAGTCCAGAGGAGGCCACCAAGATGCTGAGAGGGCTGCAGCAGCTCTGCTCTGAGGACAGGCTGAGAGAGTTGGGGCTCTGCAGCCTGGAGAAGAGAAGGCTTCCAGGAGACCTTGGAGTAGTCTTCCAGGATCTGAAGGGGGCTACAGGAAGGCTTGGGAGGGACTATTGACAAGGCCTGGTAATGCCAGGACAAGGGGAATGGGTTTGAAGTGGCAGAGGGGAGATTGAAAGTGGATGTTAGGAGGAAGTTGTTTGCAGTGAGGGTGGTGAGACACTGGCACAGGTTGCCCAGGGAGGTTGTGGCTGCTCCACAACCTCCCTGGAGGTGTTCAAGGCCAGGTTGGACGAGGCTTTGAGTGACCTGTGCTAGTGGGAGGTGTCCCTGCCTGTGGCAGGGGGTTGGAACTAGATGATCTTTGAGGTCCCTTCCAATCTTACCATTCTATGATTCTAATAAAGAAAAGTTAGAAAAGGGAAGAAGAGAGCAAAGATGGTTTTGCAACTTATGACTTCACCACAAATGCCTTTCTTCTCTTTCTTCCCCTTTACAACTGATAACTTTGTTTCCTTCCTCTCTCATAATCAGGAGGAGGACAGTGATGTTCAAATCGAGTTTCTAGCTTAAGCAACATCACAGTTATAAGAAGGGAAAGCACAGAGCTGGAGACATGGCCACAGGCTCAGAACATCCCAGCAAGCTTTCCAGCTCTGCAGCAGATGTGACTTGCTGCTGCTGTGTGTTCAGACACAAGGGCCAGCCCCAGAGCCCTTCTCCCTGGATTCAGAAGTGGTGGGCACTGGAGCTGGGTGACATGCAGAGGAAGAGCCTTTGGGCTACTGGGCAGCAACAAGAGGTGGATTCAGTTCCTCTTTCATCATTAATGAACATTAGTTATCCTGCATTACCATATGAAGGTCATCAAACAGAATCTGAGACTCAGCTTCTTATAGTAAAAGGGAGAACAGTATGGACAGGACTGGAAGATAGGTGCCAGGATGTTAGAGGCTGTATAAAAAGCTCACTCTGAGCAAAATGCTGCCAGTGGCTTTGAAGCAAAGTTCTCCTTACTGAGTTTCCTTTTATTTCAAAGTGCCTCAAATACCAAGAAGTCTGTGCAGCACGGATGAATTAAAGCTTTCTGGCTAGACTGCTTAACACAGTGCAGTGTTTCTGCCTCCAGCCTGTCTCAAGCATACCTCAGAGATAAGAAACAAAGGACAAATCTCCTGCTTAATGCTCCAACACAGCTGTGTTCATGAGCACACCATCAAGCTTCTGACACTGGCCAGCTGTGTGGGACCTCATCACAGAGTGTGAAATATACTGCAGTGTCTGTCAAAACGAGTTCCCAGTAGAGAAACCCAAGATATCCACCCAGCCAGCCTTTTCTTCCCTCTTGGCATTCTGCCACAGTCAGGCCTTTAGCAGACAGTGTGCAGTGTTTATTCTTCCTCTGCAGATGTGCTCTGCATAGAGATCAGACTGCATGAGTTAAAAGGCACAAACATGGAATGTGAATAAAGTAAAGACTAACAGAATGAGCCTTGGGCATTCAGGGCTGCCCTTCCCTAGACAGTAGTGAGAGGGTTTTATCTCTGCTAGAACTGAGAAGCAGCATTGCATTGAGAGAGAGGAGAGAGCTTGCCTGCAGTCCCTGCAAGCTGCTGCGTTTGGTGGCTCTGTGGCACTCTGCTCAGCCAAGGCTTCAGCCACTGGCACACAGACTGCTGTGACACTCTGGCGGTGGAGCTGCCTCACTTGGGAACAGACTGTGGGTGAGTAACATAAGGGACTGAGCAGGCATTTCCCTCCAAGGGCTTTCTGGAACAAAGCCTAAGCGGTAATACTTGGAGAAGAGCATAAAGTTGAAGGAACATTTTCTAATTGAAGAGCATTTGCTGTTCCTGGGCAGTTTGCTTGAAGAACAGCACTGTCTGCTCCTTCAGAAAGGCAGAAGTCCCTCCTAGCCTCTCCACATGCAACAGTTCAGCATCAGCACGAGTGAGATAGAGAGGCAGCTCAGGAGTTATGGCAGCAACACAGAGATATTTTGTGGCTGCATCATTTCCACTTGCTTGCTGTGTGTTAGCTTAAACTGCTTCAAGGGGAGGATTTCAGCCTCGACTCTAGCTCAGAAACCTCAATGTTCCACAACATTTGCACACCAGTGCACGAAAGAGTTGTGTCCCTCTGAGGTTCTTAAAGTGATTCTGAAAACATCTGAGAAATGCACTCCTGTGGCTGCAGGACTAAAGGCAAAGGAAGCATCTGCTTACTCAGAAGCCAAGTGTTCATCTGCACTGCACACAGCAGCAATCTGTTCCTCTCTGCCCTCTCTGCAGTGACCATGACCAAGTGACTCATGGCCTTCTTGTTCAAATGTGTCCTGCATTTTGCAACATCACATGACAAGAAGAAAATAATTTATGTCTTCTGAGCCATAAAAACTCCACAGAGTTCTGGCTGTTCTCTTGTGGAAGGTTTTCTCTGTCAGCACCTGGAATAAATGAAATCCCATCTCTCTAGCTCCCAGAGTCCTACATTTCTAAATTCCTGGGTGCTACTTGTTGTACTGCAACAGGGAAGAGAAAGAACATTTACTTAATCACAGCCACTAAGAGGAACAAACTCTTTCAGCTTCTCCTTTTCAGTCCCCTGTGCTACGAGCACTGCCTTGTGGGGCTCGTTCTCCTCCAGTCTCCAAATAGTCCTGCACTCCTGGTGTAGCACCAGACACAATGCTGCCCACACAGAGGAGCAAAGCCCACAGCCATCAGGGCAGTCACTATTTCCTTCCGTCTGCTTGCCTTCAGAGAAACAGAAGGCAGACAGAAATGGGCTGGTACATAGCAGAAGCGAACCTTTCATTCTTCGGATAGGGTGTCAGTGGCATCCAAAAGTCTTCTCAAAGACCTTGTGCTTTCTATAAAACAGAGCTGAGTTATAGGTAAGGCCAGAGAAAGCAGAGATGCTCACTGAGGCGTTCTGGCAGCAGACGAAAGCGCAGGGGCCGCGGAGCGAGCCTGGGCAGCTGGCAGAGCAGCGCTACCGGGCGCCTGGCCTGCGCCTGTGCGCCGCTGACTGCAGGGGGCGCTCGGGGCAGCCGCAGCCTGGCTCGGCGCTGCTCAGCCCCTTCGGTTCTGCTGGGATCCGCAAACCCAACCTGCAGCGCCAGTGGAAACCTCTCAGGGTTTTCTGGAGCTGCAGCGTGGCCAAGCAGCAGCGGGCAGGACTCTTCTCCTCTCCGCTTTGCTCACATAGTGAATGTGCCNCAGGTTGGACGAAGCCTTGAGTGACCTGTGCTAGTGGGAGGTGTCCCTGCCTATGGCAGGGGGTTGGAACTAGATGATCCTTGAGGTCCCTTCCAACTTACCATTCTATGATTCTATGATTCTATAAAAGCATCCAAAGGAAAAAAACAGCAGCCCAAACTCCAACCCCCAACATCTCCCAGAGAAAGGAATTTACAGTGGAAGTATTTTTTTTAAAAATTAATCCCGAGTCACAGCCCAGGGGAAAATGACTGGGCCTAGGAGGGGAAGGATAAAGGAAAAGGCCAGTGGTACATTCCAGGGTGGAGGGGAGCCCCAAGAGAACTTGCAGAGCAAATAAAACCCACAGAGACAAGTACCAATGTAAGGAAGAGAGAGGGGCGGAACTGCTGCCTTAGTCATACCCAGCAGTTGGTCCTCTGCTGGAGAGACAAAAGCAGCCCAGCAGCCTCCTCAGCTGCCCAGACTTTCCATTCACACAGATTTTGGAATGCAGCTCCCAAACTGTTCACGGTCAGGTATCCGCTTACACATTTCCAGGCACTCCCTGTCCCCTTGCCCTGTTCTCTTATTACTGTGTGAGGCACATAGCAAGCCTTGGAGGAGATGAACACAGATCACATCCAGATGTTGGCAACCACGGCTTGTCCGCCTCTTGGCATAGCAGGCAAAGAAACGCCAGCCACTCCTCTCTTCCCGTCTGCTCCCCCTACATTATCCCTGAAGAGCTCTTCTTTACCTCATACACCAGAGTCTCAGAGCCCCTCATTATCTCTTGGCCTCAAGCCAGCATTCTCCCTCATCTGTTTCCAAGCCATCCTCCACTCGGTGGGCAGGGATTGATGTCTGTATTGAATTTAAATCCCCCCTCCCTGCTCACATTGCTGCCTCGGCTGTGCTTGCACAGCTGGGGCCAACTGGCAACTTTCTCCTCCCTCACCATCTCCCCAGACCGCAAAAAGCAGAAGCAAACAACAGACTCTGGTATAGCAATAGAGGAAAAAGGATGTCCCTGCTGTGGGTTGCAAACTGCACTCCTGCAGAGAGCTCTGCCACAGCCACCTCCTCTGCTAACTGAAGGACAGATGCCTTTCAGTGACTGAAAACCCAGGGCCTGATTCTGGCCTAGGAAGGCAACTGCAAGGAGCTCAAGGAGTCCCCAGGCAGTGTTTAGGCAGGGACATGCATCCACTGGCAGCAAGTTTCAGCAAGAAGCTTGTCAGGACCACTCAGAGTTGAGCCTGTCATCTGGGGAATTCTGGGGAACACTTTTTAACCAGTAACACCACAGCAGATGGCTGATGGCTGATGTTTCCGTCAGGCAATCTGGTTTTCTACTCTTGCATGATATCACAGAAGATTTGGAGATGTTTCCAATCGATTTTCCCTTTCAATGATCCCCCTGATGCACTTAGTTTAAATAAAGACATAATCTGATTTCCCTGTGCTTCAGAACCAGAACAAAAATGAGCAGTCAGTGTACAAAGATGATCTGTGGCCCAAGGAAACCTTTGGTTCTGCTCAGCAGAGCAGGGCCAGGTTTCCCTTGCTGTGGTTCAGCCCAAGGAAGCTTTAGGAGCAGTGCTGCTAAACCCTTGCTGCTTTCAGAAGAGTCTCGCTTCATGCCAAATTGAGATCTTCATGAATGAGAGCTTATCAAGCTGCATTTTGGGCCACAGCCACCCTGCTTTATCCAACTGGTGCTGCTCACACATGCTTTTGTACTGAGTGAAGCGCAATGTGACATCAAAGGTCAGGATTTCATGTGCCTGCTCACAGGCCAACAGGCCAAGCGGAGAGGTGGAGATGTCTTTGTTGCTGTGTGCCGATGGAGCAGCAGCTTGCATTTCCATGACATCAGCACCACCAACCAACAGCAATGGGAAGCTTTTCATAGAGCAGTGCCTCTAATGAAGCAATTAGAGAGACAGCTGAGCAGCACCTGAATACACAGCACATACACAAAGCAGACCAGCAAGCCACCAGTTCCCTCGGGATGAGACCTCACTCTCTCCCAAGCTGGTATCGGGGTGTGGCTGCTCTGTTACCTGTGTGGGCAGCACATCCTATGGCCTGGGACAAGCTCTGGCTGGCTGCACCCCAAATGAAGTGGCACAACAACAGCCAGCCATGTGCACTGTTATTCCTGCAGTACTAACTGCACACACCAAAAGGAAAACCATGGTGCTTTCTGGAAAAGATCCTTCCAGATTGAAGTGGGAATCTGGAAGAGTACAGCAAGGCCTTGGGAAGCAAAGGGAAGAAGCTCATCAGTGAATAAAGGTGACTATGCAGCTCCCAGCCTGAAGCCAGTTACAACCCAGGCTGCACAGTAAGCTTCCCCTTTGCAAGCATTTCAGGAGGCTCGTTAAGGAAGCTTTGGGAGTGCCTTTTGTTACTTACTGCAAGGCTGTCAGAGTCACACGAAGGGTGGTTCTGAATGTCAAAATCCATGAAGTTCAAGAGGACTCTGTGGCTGTAGTCAACTTGGATAACCCAAGAACAATCTGTGTTCTTATTATAAGGTTGAGGATAGTTTGGAGAATGGATTTCCCCACTGGTAGCTTGGAAAATACCACCACAGCCTGAAAAAGACAGAATCAGCTTTAATCACAAGGCCTTTCATGTGCAGAGAGATTCCAGCTGTATTTTGGGAAGAACATCTGCACTGAACTTGTGTCAGATGAGTGCTCCAGCTCTGCAAGTGTGCTTCACAACAAAGGTCAATGGGAAGGACTACCAGGAAAGAACAAATGCTATCATTATTGGTGAATGTGCAGCAACAACCCTTGGCAGTTGTGTTTCTTTCTAGCCCCAGGCTGGTACTAGCTGTTGTAAAGGCTGGAGCATCACTGCTGGTACTCTTCTAGCCTAGCAGTTGCAAAAACAATCAAAAATACCACGGACATGAATATCACAGCCCCAGGGCAGTGAGAAAGCAATGCCTGGGCCCAGCTGAGCACAGGGGTGAGAAAACAGCTAGGAGCTCTGGTTTCCCCATGTACAACAATTGCAAACCTGGAGTTTCTGCTTCTCTGCCCACGCAGCTGAGGGTTCCTGAAGACTCCACCCTCAGACATTTCTGACCAGAACATCTCCAGAGCTCACAAATATCTAAACAGCCTTCAGTGATCCTGTGCTGGAAGCACCAGGGCTTACAATAGGACTAACACAAAACTCGAGACTTTTGTGTGTTGTAAAGGGGTGGAGGAGAGTAAGAGGAAGACATTGAGACTGCTGTAGTCAGAGGCAGACTGTTGGAAGGATAAAAACTTCACTGTCATTGTGTGCTGGTGAGGGGCAATTGCAGAGGAGGGTTGGAGGACAACTGGTGAGAAGCTGGAAAGGGATGAGAAAGTTTCAGGGGGCCTAAGGAGCAGATCTCAGAAGGGGATTCATTCCAAGGACTGTTGTAGACTTCTTCCATCATAAAGAATAAGCAATCCTGTGCCTTTCTCCCCAGACTTGTGAGAGTGGAGAGGCATAACCCCTGGCAAACTAACGAATGGGTGTGCTTAGCAAGCACCACTGCAGGCACCAAGAGCTGCCCCTGCTCACCTCTCCCTGCACTGCTCTGCTGCTAACTGGCCTCTTCCCTGGGACTCCCAGCTAGAGCCCTCCGCCGGGGCTCTTGCACATGTCTCTTCTTGCACTGATTACCAGCAAGCCTTTGAACAAATAATCTCATGGGGAGTGGATGAACCTCAGTGAGGTCAACTATTTACTAATCCAAATATTTTTGGAGCCTCCAAGTTCTCCAAGCTAAGCCACATTCTCAGATACTCTTCACTCTACAGTTTAAAGCCAAAAGCATCATTCAGCTCACAAAGGACTCTGGGTGAGAGCTGCTAACATGCAAAAGTTCATTTCTGATTACAGAACTGTCTTGATTAACTCCTCAGAGAAAGCCAACAAGCCAGATTGTTATAACACACAGAAAGCAACCCAGAGTGCAGCTAGTTAGGCTACTTTTCCCCCTCTGTGTGTTTCTGCATCTCTTAGTGTTACCAAACCCAGTAACACTCAAATTCTTCTTGGGTTTTCAGTGCTGTGCTGTGTGATTCCTTTCAACCCTCACATGACTGATCTGCAATTCCCAGGCTTCCTCGATGTCTTCTGGCATTAACCATCATACTCACCCCCGGGATTTTCCTGCCAGGAGGCATTAAAACCTTTCCCTGTCCCTACTGCATCTGTCTTGAAGCGAATGGTGACTGAATTGCCAGTAGTAGAGACTTGCAGTGGGTTCTGTGCTGATCTTGAAACACAGAGCTGTGCTAGTCTGGGAGAGAGGAAATCAGGACCCCCATAGACCTAGAAAGAAAAGAAACACTGTCAGAGATTTTCAGAGGCTGTCTGCCACACAACACATGAGAGCCGCAGGAGGAAAAGAGAAGCTGTTAAGTACTGCAAAGTGTTCCCCATTTCGAAATGCACAGCAGCTGGCAAAGTTGTCTTCTCCACAGGTTTGCTTGGGCCCTGGACCACCTGGTGTGAGCATGAGATTCTAGACTTCACAACAGCTCTGCATGAAATAAGAACTGTCTGCTCTGGGGGCTTTGCCACATTCTCCTTCCCCCACCCCTCCAGGGTCACTACCTCTTTTCCCTGGAAATATAAACCCGGAGTATTTTTGTGTCCCAGTGCAAACGACCCATAGCTCTTTGCCAGCACTTGTGCTGACACTTTGCACCTTTATGACTAAAGGCACAGTTAAATTTGGGCTAGATTTTGTCACTCCTAACAAAACAAAATACATTGCAATTTGGTTGACTTTGGTGGCAGAATCAACATCCAAACTGTGGGGCTTTTGGCCAGGTAAACTACATTTAAAATACTCTGCAGAAACAGGGATGTAGAACATCCATTCTCCGCAGACAGATAGCTCAGGCAGCTGGGAATGACAACACCACTACTTTCTGAACGTCAGCAGCAGCATTCTCTATTTATGATGCATTTTTAAACCAGTTGCAGTTAAATAGATGGCAGTGCTGAAGGCTTGCTTCTTGTTTCCCAAATGGGATGTGGATTTCTGGCTCACCCTCCCAAGGCTCTCCTCTCAAGAAAACAGAGATGCTCTGTGCAACTGTCAAAATCCAGATGTGATCTTGCTGCCTAATGCCTTCAACAATTGAATTCTCTTAGCCTCTTGCGTGCTAACGAAATGCTACCTGACATTAAGAGTCTCCTACCTCACACTGATGTGTCCCTGATAAGGCAGCAGCTGCGAAAGTAACCTCAGCTGGGCAGAAACCTCAGTGTGGAAACTTGTTAGAGTCCCACCAAAATAGAGTGGGCTATTGTCTTGCAGCAACTGAACTAGCAGGCAGGAGAGTCTCATTGTGTTGATGTATGTTATGTGTAAACCCTGAAGCTAAACTAGAGAATGCCAAGGTCTACCAACAAATCCAGGGAACTGGAAGATAAATCAAAAAACCCATCATGATTTTCCCACCAGTAGAATCTCAAGTCTGCTCCAACATTTTATTGGTCTGGTAAGCACTATAAAGGTCAAACAAAGCAATAGATGAAGCTCTCTCTGAAAGCAGCAATACCACAACCCCCAACCTTTGCCATAGCCCTTCAGCCGCTGACCTCTTTGAGATGAGAGAAACTCAGTATTTTAATTAGCTCTACCAGATAATTGTAACCTCAGAAGAAGTTTGGATTTGTCCAAGCTAAATATCTGAGCAAGTCTTACAGACAGCTGAGCCAGTGGCAGTAGCTGCAGGGCTGAGTGCAGTGCAGTGCACCATGAGATGTCCGACTGCACCCTCGGCAGTGGCTGGCAGTGCCCAGCACTGCTCTGCTCCTACCATGTCTACATGGGTTATTGACACCTCCCTGGGCAGCCTGGCCCAGTACCTGACCACTCATTCAAGTAAATATTTTTTTCCTAACATCCAGTCTAACCCCCTGGTGCAATTTGAGGCCCTTTCCTCACACTTGAGTGAAGAGACTGACCCTCACCTCACTACAACCTGCTTTTAAGGAGTTGCAGAGAGCAGTTGTGCCCTCCCCAGCACAGACACTTTAACATCTGATGTGAAGCCAGCATGGGCCTGAGCCCAGCACCTGGGGCAGAATTCCAAGCTGGAGGCTTATCCCTTTTCTCACAGAGCAGAGGTTCTCTTCCCCTTGCATGGAAAGGTTATTGGGGTGGCTGAGACCAGGACTTCTCCTTCTCAAAGTGCAGTGAAAGAAACACCTGGGTGAACTTTTACACCCTTACCATTCTAAAGGAGATGACCAAGAAAGAAAGAAGCAGCCTTTGCTTTTTATTTGGCAGCTTAATGTTAAGAAATGATATTTGCACCTCCCTTACTGAAGTCAGCTCAGTGACTCCAGGGCAATCCTCAGATGCATCAGCAGAAGAAATACGGAATTAATTTTTGTATTGACACTGTAGTCTGTTGGATGCTGAGAAGACTGAGTGGCTGATTACAGAGGGTCAACAGCTCAAACATCTGGGGTTTGACTGAGCCAGCACTTTCTGCAGCCTGCGGGAGGCTGCGTGACTTGACTGGGCAATGGTTGCTCTGTCCAATCCATCATCTCCAGGCGTTCAGAGCAGCTCAGGATGGATGAAATCACAGCTCAGAGTAAGGATTTGCAATGAAGCAGCCGCAGGCTGGGCAAGAAGCACGTCTGTGTGCTGGAAGCAGTGTCTCCAGCAGAGTCTTACTGCCTGCCTGCTCACAAAGCCCAGTGACAGCTGCCTGCATCAGAAGCCTGCTCAAAACATGGATTTGAAAAGCTGTTTGTGGTGTACTCCCTGAGTCAAAGCCACAGGATGAGATCTAGCAGCAGCACATGCTCTTAATCATCTCAAGCAGCCCAGAGAAGCTACGTGGCAGAGGAAACAGCAGGAGTTTCTAATATGCATCTAATGAGCACCATGGATCTCTGTCTCACATCATCCCTGCTGCTCCCTGGCACCATCTGCACACCATGGGCAAGGACACCAAACCCAGCTCTGAGAGCAACTCTGCTGATTGCAGAACTGAATTTGACCCAAGCTGAGCACTTTTAGCTGGCCTGCTGGAAGAGGATCAAGGCTGTGAAGGTGTGCTGGTGGAATTCAGGGGTTGTGGGTGACATTGTTAACTGGCCGTGGCCTGCTGCAGTTTGAAAGTGAAGCACAGGCAAAGGCTCGCTTCTGGCCGTCTGCAGTGGACTTTCCTTTATGCCAGTTCAGTTAATCAGAAGCTTTCACAGGGGCTGGAACACAAACAAGTTAGATGTTTCCATGACAAAAAGCAATAAAATGTTACTTTTGGCTACAAATTGGAAAACCAGGAGTTAGCACAGGAGATAAAAAGAGGGAAAAGAGAATGGATGGAAAGAATGAATTTCAGGGTGTGGCTGACAGAGCGTCACAGGATCTGAGCTGCAAGCAGATAACAAGAACAGCAATAACATTTAGCCTGAACAGAGCACCTGATCCAGAGATAAAATGCTGCTGGGTGGCACAGTGGGGCCGCAGGACACAGCCCTAAAGCCCCTGGTTTTAATCTGTTCTTATCATTTGCTTCTGCCCCGTTAGCTCCATTTATTGTTAGCAGTCAGCATTCCAGAGTTATGAGCCACAGAAGGCTGTTTGGATGTGGTTGGTCACCCTCATGACACAGATTTTCTGGGAATACAACTGATCCCTGTCCAGATACTGCTGCTAGCAAAGCCAGCCTGGTCTGTGGCCACACTTGCTGCTCCTTTACGTCTGAATGAGGAGAGCAGAGCACCTAACGCAGACTGGGGAGTGTGGCAGACGGGCAGGGCTCAGCCCGGGGCTCAGCTGGCTGGGGCAGACTCCATCCACACTTACACAAGCCTGGTCCCTGTCCTAGGGTAACAAAGCAGGCACAGTCGTTTCTCTCTAGCAGTGCTTCTCAGCAGAAGCCATTTACAAATATTTTTATCCTTTTCATTGTGTCCAAAATCACAGAATCATAGAGTCCCTCAGGCTGGAAAGGACCTCGGAGGCCACCAGGCCCAGCCACTTCCCCCACCCCACCAAGCCTGTCCCCACACCATGTCCCCAGGCACCAGACCTAGATGGGTTTTAAACACACCCAGGAGTGGTAACTCAACCACCTCCCTGGGCAGCCTCTGCCAGTGCCTGACAACTCTTTTCCTGAAAAAAATGTTTCTAATGCTCAGTCTAAAGCACCCTGGCACAGTTTGAGGCCATTCCCTCTTGTATCTCCTGTGAGCAGAGCCCAGTGCCTGCCTCTCTGCAACCTCCTTCCAGGTAGCTGTAGAGAGCACTGAGGTCTTCCCTCAGCCTCCTTTGCAGACTAACCAGCCCCAGCTGCCCCAGCAGCCTTGTTCCCCAGCCCCTCACCAACTCAGTTGCCCTTCTCTGCCCCTACTCCTGCCCCTCAATGCCTTTCCTGTGCTGCAGTGCCCAGAGCTGAGCACAGCACTCAAGGTGCAGCCTCACCGAGGCTGAGTGCAGAGGCACAAATCACCTCTCTGCTCCTACTGGCCACACTGCTTCTGATACAGGCCAGGATGGCCTTGGCCCTCATAGCCACCTGAGCACACTGCTGGGTCCTGTTCAGCCTCCTGTCAGTCAGCACCCCCAGGCCCTTTTCCTCCACACAGCTCTCCTGCCATTCTGCCTCGAGCTTGCAGCATTGCATGGAGTCATCGTGGCTCAGGTGCAGGACCTGGCACTTGGCCTTGTTGAAGCTCATAATGATGGCTTCAATTTCCATGAAACATTGCTGGAAAACATCTTTAGGAGGAACCAAAAAAAACTGCTTATGGAGGCTGGTAAGAAGACTGAGATCTGATGGGGAAGAGAGAAAAGAGTGCAACACTCTCACAGATTTGGAGATTGCATAGGGTTGGAAGGGACCCTCCAAGGGCATCTTGTCCACCCCCCCTGCAGGCAGCAGGGACACCTCCAGCTACAGCAGGCTGCACAGGGACACAGCAAGGCTGAGCTGTAATGTCTCCAGGGGTGGGGCCTGAACCTATTCCCAATTTCACCACTCTCACTGTGCAGAACTTCCTCCAGAGGTCCAACCTAACTCTGCCCTGCTCCGGTTTCAAACCATCGCCCTCTGCTTATCACTACAAGCCCTTCTGAACAGCAGCATTAAAGAAACAAGGAGGAGGAGGAGGAGGCTTAAAGGGGAATGAGTCAAACACTTGACCATGCAGAAACTAGAGGGAGAACTTCCACATGACTGTTAGTGCACAGCTGGGGGAAACATGGCAGTGCTGCTTCAGAAGAACGTGCAAGAGAGCAATACTCCATACACCATGGGGCCAAAATGAAGTGAGCAGCAGAGCTGCTGCCAGAGGAATTTCTTAGCCTTTCCCTGCAATTCNGGGGGGGCGGGGGGTGGTGTTTCTAAGCAAAAGCTCAACACAACCAGGTGAGCAACTTTTGTGATCACTGGGGAAAGTGTTGCAAGATTTTGGAGAAGTAGGAGGAAAGGGCACAATTTATTGCAATGTTCTAAAGAGAGTTTCCTCTTTCAGAGAGCAGAGAGTCAGCGGGACAGGGAGGGACAGCAAGGTGCAGAGCTGCTTTAGTACCCATTTTGACTTCCTGTGGCAACTGGGAAGTTGCTGGGCTTGAAAGAAAACAGGAAGCATAGAACTCATTAATCAGAGATTAAGAAAAAGTGAAATCAAGAGAATAAATATGAGAAAAAGCAGATCAAGAAGGATCTGGGGGTGTTGACTGGCAGCTGGCTGAAGATGAGCCAGCATTGCCCAGGTGGCCAAGAAGGACACCAGCATCCTGGCCTGGATCAGGAATAGTGTAGCCACCAAGTCTAAGGATATGATTTTCTTCCCTCTACTTGTCACTGGTGAGGCCACACCTTCAGTACTGGCTCACTCCAAGAAAGACATTGAGGTGCTGGAGGGTGTCCAGAGAAGGGCAACAAAGCTGCTGAAGGGCTTTGAACACAACTCCTGTGAGGAATGGCTGAGGGAACTGGGGTGTTCAGTCTGGAGAAGAGGTGGCTGAGGGGAGACCTATTTGCCCATTGCAGCTCCCCAAAAGGAGGCTGCAGTGAGGTGAGGATTGGTCTCTTCCCACAGGCAGCAAGTGACAGGACAAGAGGCACCAGCCTCAGGTTGTGCCAGGGGAAGTTCAGGCTGGACATTAGGAACAATTACTTCACAGAAAGGGTTCTCAGTACTGGCACAGGCTGCTCAGGCAGGTGGTGGAGTCCCCATCCCTGGAGGTGTTTCAAAGCTGTGTGGATGTGGTGCTAAGGGATGTGGTTGAGTGGCAGTAATCAGCAGCAGTGGTGGGGTTTGGGCGCTCTGGGTCAGCTGGACTTGGTCACCTCAAATGTCTCTTCCAACCTCACCAGTTCTGCGAGTCTACAATCCAAAGCACAAGGCCCACTTGGGTCAGGACTTCACTGCCAGCTTGGGAAGGCTGTTTCAGAGTGAGAAAGCTGGAGTTAAGGTATGCATCTTTTCTACTCATACAAGTGCTCAGCAATCATCTGCCTGCCAGCTGCATGGTGAGGGTTTGCTATGGGACGTGGGTTAGCTCTTGCAGGATATAGAATCATAGAATCATAGAATGGGAAGGTTGGAAGGGACCTCAAGGATCATCTAGTTCCAACCCCCTGCCATAGGCAGGGACACCTCCCACTAGCACAGGTTACTCAAGGCCTCGTCCAACCTGGCCTTGAACACCTCCAGGGAGGTTGTGGAGCACAGAAGCACCAAACGTGATCAAAGCGCCCATCACGTTGGGTGCTTCTGTGCTCCACAACCTCCCTGGGCAACCTGTGCCAGTGTCTCACCACCCTCACTGCAAAAAACTTCCTCCTAACATCCAGTTTAAATCTCCCCTCTGCCCCTTCAAACCCATTGCCCCTTGTCCTGGCATTACCAGACCTTGTAAATAGTCCCTCCCCAGCCTTCCTGTAGCCCCCTTCAGATATTGGAAGGCTACTATAAGGTCTCCTCAATCGGTGTTCACTAAGCACCATAGGCTAGAGAAACCTAAGCTGCAGAGGTGAGAATAGGCAGCAGTGAGCCTGTGCAGGTGCTGGACACAAAGCTGTCTAGCTGTGTGATACAAAATCTCCTAATCAGTCCTTTGGGTTCATTACAGACACACTCAGCTGTCACTGAAGGAGCAGTAACTCTCCCTTCAGTAGTCACCTCAAATGTCTCTAGTGAATGCAGTCTAGAAACTCCACACTTTTAAAGAGTTTCTTCCTGGAATGATTTCCTATCCCTTCTTCCTGTGCTGGCAGTCTATTTGAATCAGGTAGTTGGGACTGGTCACCTGGCTGCCTCCCATGATGAGCACAGAGATGTCCTATAGACCAGGACCATCCAGTCTTAAGAGTCTTTAAAAGGCCAAGAAGCCCCTAGAGAGGTTCCTAGAGAGGTTCCACAGCCTTTGCCTGACTTGGACACTGCCTCTTATTTTATACTTTGTTTTGAGTACAAAGATCCTTCATAATTTTCAGTGCTCAGAGTGCCCATGTCCTTGGGAGGTCGCACACAAGGTCTCACTTTAGTTACTGTTCCAGCAATCCATCAGCTCCCTTTCCACCGGGAAGCTTTCCCTCCACAGCACAACACCCTACACTTAGTTCTGTGTAAAAGGGACTTCTTAAGGCTGAGGTTTTTAAGGCAGTTCTGTCTCTTGCTAGCAAGTGCAGTGCCTGCACCATTACTGAACCACCTCTGCAGGCACAGGAGGCCTAAGAGCTGAGAACAGGAGCGCTGTGGCTCCTGTGACACCACCTGTGGAACACAACTGTGACCACAGCAGGAATGGAGAACTGCAGTAGAATTGATTGCTCTTCTTTGGCAGTCCTTGGGATTATCTGCTGCAGAAGGAAAAGCATGGAACTTGCATACCTTTGAGGAGTAAATCATAGAATCATAGAATGGTAAGGTTGGAAGAGACCTCAAGGATCATCCAGTTCCAACCCCCTGCCATAGGCAGGGACACCTCCCACTAGCACAGGTCACTCAAGGCCTCGTCCAGCCTGGCCTTGAACACCTCCAGGGAGGTTGTGGAGCACAGAAGCACAGAATGTGATCAAAGATCACGTTGGGTGCTTCTGTGCTCCACAACCTCCCTGGGCAACCTGTGCCAGTGTCTCACCACCCTCACTGTAAAGAACTTCCTCCTAACATCCAGTCTAAATCTGATGCTCTTACCTCCAAGACATCGTAGTTGCAGTTGGGGTGATACTGAACGTCGAAGTCCTGGATGGTGAGCTGAATGCTGCTGCCAGCTGCTGTGTGAATGTACCAGATGCATTCCCTATTTCTTGGGTAACTGCTGGGGTAGCCAGGGCTGTGGAAGGAACCAGAAGGGCCAGAGAGCTCTCCACCACAACCTGAGAAGACAGCAAAGCAGCCCATCACTGAGGGGCTCTGGAAAAAGCTCACCAGCAGCTGTGCCATGGGGACAGCATGTGGACAGGCAGCAGCACTCATCCACGGGCGTGTGCTGGGTGCCAGGCTCTGAGCCCTCAGGGGCAGCCAGGTCCAGCAGGGAACAGCAGCCTGGACCTGCTAGCTCTGCCCATGCACCAGGCACTTCAGCTCCTCTTCTGGCATGTTTCTCACCATACCTCAGCATCTGCTTGGACAGCTGAAGGAACTGAGACAGAGAGCAAAAGAAAGGTGACAAATTTTGTACTGGCCTCAAACTTTGAATCGTTCTAGAGAACCAAATCAGATCCACCCTGAGCTGTCAGTGACCTCAGCTCACACACAGACTAAGTTATCATGGGGAGGACTTCCTGCTGTTGTACAAATGCCATTCCCCACTGCTTTGGAAATCATCAAGTTAAGGACAATGCCATTTCCCTCAGCCAGCTGAGCTGACTGCAGGCTGCCAGCTCCCAAAGGCTGCAGTGGCTTCTGACATTTGGAGGGTCTCATGTTCAGTGCAACTGTAAAACATGCCTCCTCTGAGAAGCTAGGCATTGGCCTAATCTCCAGCCCCTTGGGTGATTACATTCTTGCATATTATGGGCTAGATGTTTTTTTCCTAAGCAAAACATTGAATCAAATGCAGGCCTTGATTTGACAGCAGAAAGCAGATGAACATTGAGACTGCAGCTTGGTCCTTGCTTTATGTGGCAACTGCTGCCCTCGCCTCCTTTTGTTGAAGGTCCTCTCCCTGCCCCGGTGCCTGGGTGCAGGTGTCAGCAGGGAGTCAGGCACACCAGCCCTCCCCAGCCTCAGGGCAGGTAGAGATCAGCTATATCCAGGGGGAATCCTCACCTTCAGATAAGGCAGTAGGGTGGCTGTGTACCTGTCACACACAGAAAGCAAGAGAGCAGTGTGCTGGACTTGCTGGCACATGTGTGCCATTTCCTTTCCTCTCTACTACTGCAGGAGCCCCCAGGTGCTTTGCTTAGCCCTAGCTGATAATCTTTACTCACACAGCCTCTGTGGGGTCGCTTGAGCTGTGTAAGTAAACCTCACTCTCCATCAGTCTCTTTGGCTTCATCTCCAGAGGGAAGGTTCTAGCACGCAGCACAAAAGCCCCCAGATCCCTAGTAAAGCCATCTACCAAACCAGGAGCTCTGTATTCCCAGGGGCAAACCCTGCAGTATGCCAGAAACAATAAACAGCACCTAGGAAAGAACTTTTAGTTTCAGCAAATATTTTATAACATCAAACAAACAAACGATGCCTCTGCTCTGCTCGACTGCTTTGCAGCTCGTGCAAGGTTATCTCTGACCATTGCTCTGCTTCACACCTTGAGGAAACTCAAAATCAAGATCTTCAGGTCAATGCAAACACTTCCTTCAACACCTTCTGAGACAAACCTGTGCTTAGCAAAGGGTGGCTGTTAGCCCCAGAGGCATTTGCCATCATTTTCACCACTGGGTCTTTCTGCTCCTCACTGAAATATTGTGTTTGTCTTTGTCACACTTAGCTCAACCTAGAGGACTGCAAAATACAAATCTGAGAGGAAAGAGCAGCAGGTAGTAAAGGGAGGAACATGATAAGAAGCTACTTTAAGCTAAAAAAGAACCCCCCAAGTGCAGATGTGAGGAAGCCTCCAGCCATGCCAGCAATGCAATACAGATCCATCAGCCCATCACTGGAAAATCCTCTTTTCAGCACAAGAATTCCCACAGCTGAGCAGTATTTAGCTCTGCTGCAGCAAAGCCTTTACCCAGCTGAGGTTGGCCTGGGAGGTGAATTGGCAGGGGCTTGGCTCTCCTTTGCTCCTGACCTTGCTGCATGGGATGCTCCATGACTCTGGTTTGCCCTGCAGCCACGAAGCTGCACTGCCAGGCTCTCTGATGTCTCAGGCAAGGACAACAGAGGCTTTTATGTGGGATGGAATCCTGCCTTCAGTCCCCTGCAAACAGGAGCAGCTTGGGCACTTGCTTCCTGAGGCCTGCCTGTATGGTGGGTAAATATCTGAGCCCTGGGCCTTTGCTGTCACCATTTCCCCAGAGACAGCGAGGAGGGAAGCTGCGGTGTAGCTCAGCACCCCTGTTCCTCACTGCCATCAGCAGATGAGCTGATGTGCCTCAGAAGCAGCTCCTGGGCTTTTTCAGGTGGAGGGAGCAGAGGTGTGGGCAGGCTGGGAGCCCCACAGCTGAGACTGCAGGGGCAGCCACTCTCTGGTTCCCCCAGCTCCAGAGCAGGGCTGCTGAGGGCATACTGCATAAATCAGGGCCAGGTTCTGTTTGGAAGTCGGCAGCCACCTTGGGAAACAGAAAGACCTCCACAACCAGACTCTATGGCTCTGCTCCTGAGGGGGTAGGAAGGCAGAGGCAGGGAGTTTCAGCAGGCCAGAACAAAGCCAAGCCCTATTTATCTCAGCCTGAAGAAAGCTGGGAACAGTTTAAAACTAAACAGGCAGTTATGACTCAGCTGCTCCTGCTAAGCGTTTCCTGCTAGCCACAAAGGCAGGGTTTTTACTGGGAGCCAAGGGGCTGGCAGGAGGGGGAGGCTGTGCTGTGCTGCCAGGCACAGGCTCTGCCCAGCCCCTCAGCAGCTCTCCCCTTACTCACGCTCCCTCTCCAGGGTGTTAGTGTTTTCTCTGAGCTCAGTCGATATTCT
This sequence comes from Ramphastos sulfuratus, assembly GCA_013399055.1. Classification (NCBI taxonomy): domain Eukaryota; kingdom Metazoa; phylum Chordata; class Aves; order Piciformes; family Ramphastidae; genus Ramphastos; species Ramphastos sulfuratus. The sequence goes on along the minus strand of WBNM01023087.1, from coordinate 20,430 downwards.
CTGGGTGAGGGATGTGAAGCACATGAATAAGAACCTCAAACTGTTGTTATTGTGCCATTTCTTTTCTTCCAGCTACAAGTGTTCCCAGAAAAGGCTTTTTATTGAAAGCAAAAGGAGTCTTCTGAAGTGCTCCAGGAGAAGGAGGAAGATTTAGATCTCTGTGGTTCATCTCTCACAATGAATCTGCTGAACTCATGTTGCAAATCATTTATTGTTTGCAAACAGATGCTCCAATTGGTGCCTAAGCATTCACTGACCTTTGTAAACTGTGAGCTTCACACCTGAGCTGTTCTGGCTGCCCTGCCAGGCAAAAACTCTGTATCAGAGCAGAAACAGCATCTCTGGGCTCTGTGGCCAGCTGGCAGAAGGTCCATTTGTTGCATTTCTGCTCTTACATGGATAAGATAAGAATCAGTTCTGTTGTGCTTTTATTGAAATATCAATGCCAGATGATTTTAACACCAGATCTGCAGAAACACCTGAGGGATTAAAACAACTTATATGTGGAGCATACAATGAATAAGCAACACAGCACCAAATTATGCTTAGAAATCATAGAATCATAGAATCACAGAATGGTAAGGTTGGAAGGGACCTCAAAGATCATCCAGTTCCAACCCCCTGCCATAGGCAGGGACACCTCCCACCAAATGTTGTATGTGAACCATTTGCCTGGCCTTAATTAAAAGTCATTTAATTACACTTGTCCAGGAATACTGTTTCAAAATGAGAAGCAAATTCTGGCTTACCACCTTTGCAGCTTCCAATTCAGCTCATGGAACTCGATGGGTCCTTACTATTCACAAAAGCTTTGTCCTGAATGTTTTTCAGCAAGTGAATTCAGCATTTGGACCCTGACTTATTCAGTGTCCCCTCCACTTTTCTTGGAGCATTACCCCCTTCTTTATCTGGGTCACAGGTACAAGCCCTCAAAGAAAACTAAACTCCAAGTATTGTTTACATTATCTGTGCCTTAGCTGTGAGGAGAGTCCTTGCCTTGAGGTGCTTTACACTAGGCCTTGCCAGGTTCTTAATCAGGGGAGTTCTCTGACAGGTTCCTATGGGTGATTTCCAAGCTGAAGATGCATCTATGGATGGACTCTGCACTTAGAAGGAAAGCTGCAGGACTCTTAGTCCTGATTTTGCAGCATGCATGTGCAGGTACTGTAGCCTTTTCCCTACTTTTTGGACAAGCCAATGTAAGTGACAATGTAACTTTCATACACAAGCAGGCTGCCTACATCATGAAGATGCTGGAACAGGAATAGTTTGCACACTGATGTAATCATTGCAGCTAATTAAACCTCCTTCATCTCCGGCATCACCATTTAACGAATGCAAACCTTCTCCCCATGCTTACAGTTCATCTGCAAAACGAGGTTAGGGTTTGCTTCAATTAAAAGAAATGGAATTTGTGCTGCTTGTGGCAACAAAGTGAAAAATATTTGGTCCTAAGGGGCAAATAAAACTGTGGAAGAAAAACCTATAAATTGCTGCATGACTTCAGCACTTCGCTGAAGTAAGAGGGAAAAATCTGAAGCCGTTCCCAGGGAACATTTTTACACACATGTCCAGCACAGGAACGTGCAGCCTTGCTCTGCAGGGACACACCACAGGCAGCTGCTCTGCAGGGACAGACAACAGGCAGCTCCTCTGCAGGGACACACCACAGGCAGCTCCTCTGCAGGGAAGCTTTTGCACAGAGCTCCTTGCAGTCATTTTGGAAACTTGAGGGCTCTGGTCAAACCCGGTGGTACAAAAAGGAGGGAGAGATTCCTTCAGCAGTGCAAAGGTCCTGGAATTCTCTTGCAAAAATGCTTAAAACAACTACCTAGGCTGCTGTTAGTTGCTAGGAAAGGGCACAACAAACAGAAAGCTCAGGAAACGTGTTATTTGCTGTGCTCTGGCTCAAATCTAAGCAGTCATTGAAGGTTGTGCAAGGGATGATTTGTAACCTTTCTGTATGACTGCCTGTCTGGTTAGCAGATGGCCTTCATGAGCCAGAGAAGAACCCCTTTTCTCATAAATAACTATGGCTGAATTGAGAGGTTGTCAGCTGTGGAAACCTCTGTTACTGGCAAGCATTCCAGATTCATTTATGGATATGCTTTAGCTCCACACTAGAAAAAAACACTGCCACCAAGGTTAAAGGGAACTGGCACTGTTCCCTCTAATCAGCAGTAGGGAAGGGCAAGGACTCAGAACTGTTGCATTCATTGTGCTGGTGGTGAAGCATTTCAGTGTGAAGGTTCACTGACTGCAGCTGCAAGCACTATGCAGTGTGAACGTTTGCCAGTGCCACACCAGGATCTGCATGAGGCACAACTTGGATTTGGTTCTTTAATATTTTGCTCTCTTGAGTAGGTCTTCGATATGATCCCGTGGAGGGAGTGGGATAATTTGTGTGATCAGGGCAAGAGAGTAATAATTCAAGTAAAAAAAACCTGTTTTGTTTTGTTTTATCTTTCTTCTTTCTGACTCTTAAATCACTGCTATAGCTTTGACTATTTTTATCAGTCTCCTGAGGTTTGGTATTTTCCCTAACCCATTCCAGCCTGAAATCAGTAAGATGGATAATCAATAGGGAGGGACTATTGAGGCCCAGAGTCACATAGGCACATGTAGGCATTTAAAGAGGAGCTGAATCCTCTGAGGTACAGCCATAGTTCCCAGGATGGCTGCCAGTGTTCAGTGCTCAAAAGAAGCCATTTTCTAGCTCTCAGATATTGATTGAGCAATAAGCTTGCTCAGCAACAAGCATTTTAGGGAGGAGGTACCACCCACAGCTCCACACAGCTGCTCAGGGCTGCAACAGAGTCCTCCAAAGGAGTCCCTGTGCACCCTTAGACCAAATGTGACAGAGACTCTGGAAAGGAATGGTCACTTCTGAAAGCTGAGCAAGTGGCCATCTGTCAAAGGCTTGCCCAGGGAAACCACAGCAGAGCTGTGATTCAGGCTGAGGGAGTCTGGGCCTCAGCCCCCTCTCTGACCTGCAGTGCAGTCATTCCAGGAATCCTAAGGGGTGCCTGGCAAACGCTTCCACCAAATGGCTTCTGCTTCCTAATCTAACCTCTGTTTCTGTGGTGCTTCCCTGAAGAACTAACAAACTACTTCACATTTCACCTGGCACACAAACTGAACCTCCCAGTCCTTAGCTATTGTGTGCCTGTTAGCCACTGTCAGCTTCTGGAAGTAAAGACCCAGAATAACAAAACCTTCTCACAGCTTTCTCCATACACTGCCCACCAATCACTGCACAGGGAAATGCAACAGCAAGAAGATGATGGGGAAAGAAAAAATTAATACAATCCTTTGGGGCTACACAATCCCTTTCTCAGTAGTGTGCTTTGCTCCTTGTGAAAAGGGGGAATTAACATGTCACAGAGAACAGAGCCCTGGGAGCACACTTTGACTGCAGGAGGTGGGCAACTGAATGTATAAGCTCTGCTGGCAATCAAGCAGCTTGCAGTGAAATGCAGATGTGTGTATAAAGCACAGGCATGCTGCTTAATAAGGTAAGTGGCAGCCCTATGAAATGTGTGTCTGCTCAGGCAGTGGCAGCTGTCACTGCTGTCATTCTGCACTCAGAGACCTCTGCCCTTCTGGCCCCCTGACTGATTTTTCCTAAGGAAAGCAATCCAATTGGCAAGCCTTCCTTGCACCAACCAGACTGCTATCCACAGTTTGCTCTTTCACAAAGGGCCAATATATGCCTCAAAATACATTTGCCTATATTAAGCTTTCTAATAAATAGCAGAAGTGTAATCAGCACGGTGTGGGTTTGAGCTCTGCTGTGGTGGATAAGCCTCTGGAGGCCTTGGCTGCCGGGGCAAACATTAGTGATTTAGCCACATCAGTTCTAAAGCCAGACACAGCAATGAAGGCCCCTAGATGAAGGGTCTGATTTCAGACCCACAGCTACTTTTAAACTGAATTCTTTGCACTACAGCTTTCCATCCAAGTTAAAATTATATGGGTTGCTTTAAAGCATAAATACCAGCCTTATGCTAAGGTCAGTTAGTAACTGACTGGAGAAAGACTGGAGACTGAGCTTTCTTCAGCAACCCAGAGGGGTGGCTCAGCAGCTGGCAAGATCAGATGCAAATGTTTCAAATCAAAACATTTGACACTTGTGTGATGTGTGGCAGGAGGTGCTCCTCCCATCAGTTACTAACGAGGCAGGCTGTCAGCCCTCTCTGATCACCTTGTAGCTGCAAGCAAAGCTGCCAGGGTGTCTGAGTTCTACTGGAGTACAGTGACAAAGAGAAGAGCTGCTCCTGTATCATCAAAGCATGTGAATATCCTTGATGCACATCTGATGGATGCTTCACAGATGCCAGCTAAGGAGCACATGGGCAGCCTGAGAAAGTTCACAACAGCTTGAACTCCAGGTCACACATTTGTCAGGAGCAGAAGTAAAAGCATCTCTCAGCAGTCTATTTAGCCACCTTATTTCCTTGTCAGGTGACATCAGATCCAGGTTCAGATTCTCCTAGTGATTTGCCCTCAGGGAGGAGGGGACCTGGATGCTTCACTCTGAAATACCCAACTCAAAGGCTCTGTCTCAGTTGATTTCCCAGAGGAGGAGACTCTCCAGTGATCTGGTTTTGTGCATTTGAAAAAGTTTCAAGAGGAAGAAGCAAATCTCACACCCCAACCACAGGGACTGCCTGGAGCAATTTGCCACCAAGGGTAAGAGGAACACCCCAGCTGTGGGTGACACAAATCGAACAGATAAAGGAACAGAGAGACAGCAACTGCGGCCAGCTCTGGAGACATCTGCACCCGTGTTACAGGCAGCCAGGAGTCACAGCTGGGATGTCCACACCAATTCTATTCCTCGGGAGCCAGTCTCATCTGAACCCAGGGATCCTGCTCTGCTGCTCAGACACAGCCCCACGCTAGCAGTCTGAGCCCCTGCAGTGCTAGGCGGTGGTTTACTTTGCAGAAATGAAGAGAGAGGCAGCACTGTCTGACAGCAGTGACTGCATCAGTGCACAAAGGGAGTGCAGGGGGTGAGAGGGAGCTGGAGTGTTCGGGAAATGTTGGGAAGGGGACGTGGAGGGAAAGCGCAAGAATGCCTACTACACAGGCAGGCTCTGGAAAGCTTTGAGAGCTTTAGAAAAGTGAGTTAACCCAGCTCCATGGCTACTGGATGGAGCCGGTGCCGTCTGGCTGTGCATAAAAGCCTCCACTGCTTCTTTTGTGCAGCCCCAGAATGACATCACCGCGAAGCACAAGGAGGTACCTTTGTGCTGCAGCACTTCCCCTGCTGGCTCCTGCTCACTCCTCCCACATGTGTCCCTCCTTTGCCCAGAAATGCTCCTTGAACTCTGCTGAATGCAAAGCACCACTTGTCTAGTCAGCAGGACCCCCTGGGAGTCTGCAAAGGCCAGCAGGCTGCTGCAGCACAGAGGAGCTCCCACTCACACAGCCTACAGCACATCCTGCACCTGGGCAGGCTGCTGCAGCACAGGGGAGCTCTCACTCACACAGCCTACAGCACATCCTGCACCTGGGCAGGCTGCTGGAGCACAGAGGAGCTCCCACTCACACAGCCTACAGCACATCCTGCACCTGGGCAGGCTGCTGCAGCACAGAGGAGCTCCCACTCACACAGCCTACAGCACGTCCTGCACCTGGGCAGCCCACAGCAGGGCCTATGCAGCCTGCATCAGCTGCCAGGCCACGTTGCCAGAGCTGAGGGGCCTGAGCTCCTCAGGCAGGGCGACTGCAGCCAGTTCATTATCCCTGAGGCTGGATGCTCTCTGATGGGCTGCACAATGGCACCCAATTTAATCTGGATCTTAAATAAGCAGAGTGAAAAAGTTGTTTGTGGCCTCGCTCGTGAAGAAGCTGCAAACCTCATTTACAGTTGTGCAGTCATTACCAGGTTGGTTTATAATTGGTGTGCAGCCTGCCTAATGAGGCCAGTGCCAGCCTTCGTGACGTGCAAGAGAAGAGAGGGAACAGCCAGAGCCCATCCCAGCCAAGGTTGTTTCATGCAGAGGAGCAGGGCGAGGGGCAGCTGGGAGCCAACACATGACCTAACCAACAAGCACCACCAAAGAAAGCTGGAGAGGACAAACCCAAGCCCATAGGAGTGGGGCAGACTGAGTGCTGAGTGCTCCCCAGCAGAAAGCCTGAGTCACCCACTGTTCCCCTGCAGCAGCACACATCTGTGCCTGTCCCTTGTGCCTGCTCCTGCAAATGAAAGGAAATCTCACTAACAGCTCCCAGCCTCTCACCAGACCATCCTCGAGGTGTGCATTTGCAGAAACATCCACTGGGAAAGCACTTGAGGAATTCAGCTTTCTGATAGGTTACATAAGGCCAAGTGTAAGGTCCTGCACCTGGGTAGGCACAATCCCAAGCACAGTTCCAGGCTGGGTGATGAATGGCTGAGAGCAGCCCTGAGGAAAAGGACCCTGGGGTCTGGGGTGATGAAAAGCTCAAGATGAGGCTGCAGTGTGAGTGCAGCCCAGACAGCAACTGTGTGCTGGGCTGCAGCAAGAGCAGTGTGGGCAGCAGGGCATGGGAGGNGGAATGCCAGGACAAGGGGCAATGGGTTTGAAGTGGCAGAGGGGAGATTGAAAGTGGATGTTAGGAGGAAGTTGTTTGCAGTGAGGGTGGTGAGACACTGGCACAGGTTGCCCAGGGAGGTTGTGGCTGCTCCCTCCCTGGAGGTGATCAAGGCCAGCTTTGATGAGTCCTTGAGTGACCTGTGCTAGTGGGAGGTGTCCCTGCCTATGGCAGGGTGTTGGAACTAGATGATCCCTGAGGTCCCTTCCAATCTTACCATTCTCTAAATCTATGATTCTATGATTTCTACGTAGCTGACACAGGCTGGCATGAGCTGGGACTCCATTAGCTGTGCAGGGAAGAAGGAAACCCACCTGTCCAGGGGAGACCTGCTCAACTCACCATTAACTTGCCACAGCATCTGGAACCCGCTCCTAGCGTTCAGGCCATCGGAATAAAACTCCACGTGCAGGCTGGTCCCTGTAGTGCCCCCTGCCAGGGGAAGGGACTGTCCACAGAAAGTGCCTATCAGGTTGGACTGTACATCAGGCCCATCATAGAGCTGAAATGAAACAAAAGACATCTCAGTGAGTAGAAAGCAGCTCCTCGCTCCTTAATGTTTGGTACAGGATGTCAATGTGAAAGAATTGAGGGTTCCTGCAGTGCCACCTTTCCACAGCAGTGCCACCTTTCCACAGCAGTGCCACCTTTCCACAGTAATGCCACCTTTCCACAGCAGTGCCACCTTTCCACAGCAATGCCACCTTTCCACAGCAGCATGAGCTCTGGGGAGCGTGGGCAGAGCTGGGTGAAATGCTGAGCAAACAAGCAGTGTGTCTGCTGACCTGGCTGCACACTCTCCTCAGCAGACCTGCTTCTGTTTTGGTGTGTATTGGGGGTTGCTGGGGAAACAGATATAAGGCAAATGACAATTAACTGAAATAGAAAGCTGAAGAGGATGTCACAAGTCTGATGTGAGAGCTCATCTAAACTACTCAGTGCCTCCAAACCCCTTGGTGACAGCTCTGTCTACATCTTCATCTTTAAGACTGCACCCAAGCGGTTTCAGCACTGATTGAGCTCATGATGGAGAAAACCAAGCAGCCAGCATCACCAGAGCCTCCTAGAGTAGTGAGAACAAATGGAAAACCAAAAGCAAAGTAAATCCTCAGAACTCACAGGCAAGCTGCACATGTCTTTATTTAGTGTTTCATGAGCTCATGCCCTGCTTTGGAGGAGAGGTAGAGTGAGCCATCCTTCCTGAACTTGTGTTCTCAGAAACATTTTATGGTTGATCTCCTAATCACATACTCTGCATGATGGTATTTAACACTCAGTGTCTTGGAAGACACAGCCAAATAGAGAGGGAACTCCTCCATCCCACTCTGAAAACATCACCACCCTGAGAAAAACACCAAACAACAGCTCAGACAGAACCCCAAATAAAATCATAGAATCATAGAATCATAGACTGGTAACTTTGGGAGTGACCTCAAAGATCATCCAGTTCCAGCCCCCTGCCATAGGCAGGGACACCTCCCACTAGCACAGGGCACTCAAGGTCTCATCCAACCTGGCCTTGAACACCTCCAGGGAGGTTGTGGAGCACAGAAGTACCAAACGTGATCAAAGATCCCATTCTGTGCTTCTGTGCTGCACACCCTCCCTGGGCAACCTGTGCCAGTGTCTCACCACCCTCACTGCAAACAACTTCCTCCTAACATCCAGTTTCGATCCCCCCTCTGCCAGTTCAAACCCATTGCCCTTGTCCTGTCATTGCAAGCCCTTGTCAATAGTCCCTCCGCAGCCTTCCTGTAGGCCCCTTTCAGATATTGGAAGGCTACTATAAGGTCTCCTGGAAGCCTTCTCTTCTCCTGGCTGAAGAACCCCAAGGAAATATGCTAAGGAAATATTTGTCTGTTTCAAGCTGGAAAGGTGAAGCTGCTTATCTGCTGTCACCAAACTGCAATTAGTCAGTGTGCTGATGGGGTGAGCTCTGGGTGCTTAAAGCTTTTAAGCCCTTTTCCATTAGTTGTCTCCAGACAGGTTTAAAGTGTCCTGCAAATCACTGTGTTGCCACTCAGTTTGGAACGCAGCAAATCCTGCTGATTATCCATCCCTGCTCCTCATCACATATCCCACTGCTCAGTGAGTATCTTTTGGGTAAGATGTTTTGTAGAACTGTAAAACTGATTGGCAGCTGAGGTCAGGCTGGGAGTGGCTTTGTGATTCCTACTTCTGCTGTTAGGATTCTTAAAGTCTAGAAACACAGCAGTCCTTGGGCTGTTAGGATTCTTAAAGTCTAGGAACACAGCAGTCCTTGGGCTTTCCTACCACCCTGCCATGGTTCACCCCATCCTCTGTCTCACCAAGCACCTCTTCCTAACAACTCAGCCCGTTCCTGGCAGAGAATCCATCTCTGAGCATTCTCTTTGGGAATTCTTTTGTGTGCTTCCTTTCAGAATTTCACCAGGAACTCTGCTCCATTCTGAGGCCATCACTGCAAACTTCTCTCCATGCAAAGAATCAAACCTGTGCTCTGCAGAAGAACAGCCAGCAGTGATGCAGCTTTGCTCTCCAGGCAAATCTCTTTCCTGAACATCTCTTCTTCCACTAAGAGTTCTCCTGCACTCAGCACCATCTGGTATTACACTGAAGGCTGATTAACCACTCTGGCTACTCATTTTTGCACACGTTTTCTGGCAGACACACATGGGAATGAGCAATTAAACCCTCAGCTTTTCTGTTCAACAGGTTAGTCCTGCTGAACCTTATTATTGATTAAGACGTAGCTGGGGTCAAGAAATCTACTGACATGGTTTCAAATCCTCACACAAACGGTCTGGTTTGAATGAAAAATAGCTGGGTGCAGTTCAGCCAGAAGTTAGGGGCACCCTGCAGGACTGATTCTGTGGTGATACTCCATAGCCTGTCTTATGGCTGCTGGCCATGGATTCCTTTTGGTTTCAATCTTGCAGTGCAATGAAAGGCTCAGAGAGCATGAGAAGCATACTGGAGCCTGAGAGCTCTCACTCCATTTGGTATGATTTCTTTAAGTGAGATCAGAAAAGCTGGAAAGTTTCTGCTTGCAGGCCCCTTGCTGGCAGCTCTTGCAAAGCCTTGATCAGATGCGCTCTGTAACAGATGTGAAGTGCTTGTAGAGATGAGATGTGGAGAGGCTGAACCTTCATCTGCATTCCTTCCAAACACACAGCACCACCTGACAGGCAGCTGAGCCGTCCCACTCTCAGCATTTCTGCCATGACCCTCCTCTGTGCCAGGCTGAGGGCTTTACACCTTCGTTTACAGATTAGGTTCAGCAGAATGAAATAAAGTCAGAGCCAGTTAGATTTGTTTGTAGCACTGCTTCCTTCAGCCACACTCTGCTCTACACTGCTTGTGTTTCTGTGGCTTCAAGCTGTGGAAATCCCACACCAGAAAAAGATGAATGAGGAGGAATGTGGAGATCAGGAATGTGTGCAAAAGAACCCTAGGTTAAGACATATATTCAACGGTCAGCTGCTGGCTTCAGCCAATGCAAAGGAAAAACTACAACCCCCCCAGCCGTGGACTGAGTCACACTCAGCAGCTTCGCAATCCAGCAAACCCCTCGACCTTCAGGAGCCTCCTGTGGCTGTGAGTCATGGGCTGTTGTTTCTGCCTAAGACAGCGAATGTCCCAGCTCTGTGTCACTTCCCCTGCAAGCGGCCGGCGGTTCCCGGACACCCAAACAGCGGTTGCCAGGACAGCCCCCGGTGCGGCGCTGCCCCGCGGCGCTTGGCCAGGGAGCGCCTGGCCAGGGAGCGCCTACCCAGGGAGCGCCTACCCGGGGAGCGCCTGGCCAGGGAGCGCCTGCCCGGGAAGCGCCTGCCCGGGGAGCGCCTGCCCGGCCGAGCCTGAGAGCCAACCCCACCCTGCGGGAGTCTCCAACTCGCTCTCACCTCCGGCCGCAGGAACAGCTCTGTGCCTGCACAGGGCATCTGGCACTTAGAATCACAGAATCATAGAGGCAGTTAGGGTCGCAAGGGACCAGAAAGACCATCCAGTTCCAACGCCACGCTCTGCTCTCCGCAGCTCTGCGGGCAAGAGGAGCCGCACCGGAGGGTGCATCTCTTCTGCCGCCTGCGGCAGTGTTTCTCGTGGGGGGCTGCTTTGCCAGCTGTGCTACTGGCCCTGCGGCACGGCAAGGGAAGGCTCTTTGCCAGGCTCTGTGAGGAAAGGCACTCCCTTGGATTGTGCAGGACACTCGGATTTTGGGCCAGCTCATTAGCCACTCTGGTACCATGCAGAACCTAGGACTCGGGGATGGCCTCCCTCCCAATGCTTGCTCTCTTTTGTGTAGATGCTTGTTTTGTCATTTCCTTATGGTTCAGACCTTCTAGCCTCCACCCGAAAATCCAGGGGCTTCGTAATGCTTTTGGCATCAGCCCAGGCTCTGCAGACAGCTGCCAGCAGCTGCCCGGGCCCTCAGCAGCATCCAGCGCTGGCTTCCAGCAGCCTGCAGCCCAGTGCGGGGCCCAGGAGGGGCTGGTTTGCATTCAGATGAGTTACTGGGCATGGGCTCCATCACTAGTGAGAAATTCCTTATCAGGCTGCCTCGGAGCAAGCCTGATAAGGCTGGCACACAAGTAAGAAGGGGAGATACTAGCTCTAGAAGGGATGAAGTGAGCTGTGGGACTGCCCTGCAGTGAAGCGGCAGCTGAAACCCATCTGCTGCCCATTTGGTGTGAGGCTGAGGCAGCAGGGCTGGCCAAGGCTGCAGGAATGGCTCTGCTCCTCTCCCAGGGGGCATACTGTGGTCACCAGGGCTGCATTTTGCCTTTCCTGACTCTTCAGCCTGGAAATAGGTAGCTGGCACCAGTATTGATGGCCTGGGTGCCACAGCTGTTCACCTCTCTTTGGAGGAGCAAGGCTAAATGGCATGACCTGTGGCACTGAGCAGCTCAGAACATGCTCAGCTGACCAGTAAATGGAACTTCTGCTGCATGGGAAGAAATAAAGAAACAAAAGAGGGGAAACAAAGTCTGAATGCCTTCCATTTGGAGCATAGTTTAAGCAGGGACACTTTTTCAGCCAATACCTTATCAAGCTTATTCCTTGTTGAAAAGAGAGAGTGGCAGGAGCATTCCAGGCAGGTAGTGGACTCCGTTTAGCTTTCCTGGCAGAAAACTGGCAGTGGTTTCTGAGCAATTTTAAAGTCTTCTCTTGGAGAACTTTTATTTCTGAGAAAGCACTCTTTTCTTTCTTTTTAAATCAGGAAAATCATTATAAAAGGAAACTCCAAGCCTAAGCTGCTCTGAATAAAAGCTTCTTAGATACATTAATTGGGCATAAACCATAGGCTCAAATCAGAGATAATGGAGTCTTCAAGGGCAGGCTTCCAGTTTCATATGAGGGGGGAAATGGAGTCTATGAATACTGACACTTCTCATGTTGCTGTTACCAGATATCATTAATGCATTCTATCATTATGAGCAATTATTAATATTAATAATTGTCCCGATTTGAGTCTTGAAACAAATTGTTTGTATCCTGAAAGCCTTTTGACAGAGCAGCAGCAGCTCTGGGCCATACTTGAAGCAGTCAGGAGAGGAGGTTGTGCCTTGGATCAGAGCAGAACAGCTGTGAGCACCCAACCACTGCCACAGCCCCTGGGACACCCTTGAAGGGCGACCCTGACACACGGGAGCATCCTTTTCTGCTATGAGTGGGGCACAGGATTGTGCCCCTGGCCCTGCTGGCTGATTAAACTCTGGAGACAGCTCTTCCTGAACAGGTCATGTTTTGGAAAGGGGATTCTAATGGCATCAAAANCTGAGCACAGGGGCATGATCCCCTCCTGGCCCTGCTGCCCATCCTGCTTCTGAGCCAAGCCAGGATGCCAGTGGCTTTCTTGCCCACTTGGGCACTGCTGCCTCATGGTCACTCACTGTCAACCAACACCTCCAGGTCCTTCTCTCAGCTGCAGCTTCCCAGATGCAGGACCTGGCACTTGGCCTTGCTGAACTTCATGTTACCAGAATAGAATGCATCAAAGCCCAGACACTGCACTCACCATCTCCTAACAGGATGCACTCCCAAGAGCATTCACCATTAGTTGTTACAGCCAGAATCAAAACAAGTAAACATTATCCGATTCCAAGCAACACATTTCCTTCTAGAAGAACTAGAGTGCAAGCTTAAGAACCTTCAGATTCCTGTGCCAGCCACAGGAAGGACCAAAGTAAAGCTGCAGGATGTGACCTGATGCATGGCTGAGCACTGTGGCAGCAGTGGTCACAGAAAGCAGGGCAGCTGAAGACTGAGTGGCTGCTGCAGCCTTGTTTCTGCGCTAACAGAAGAGCCAAACAGGGTTACATTTGCACTGGGCTGATGATACAAGGGTTTGCAAGTGTCACTAGGAAAAAAGTCCTCCTTAAGCACTCATTCTAAGTAACCTTTCCATATGCCATGCCTTTGGAATCTGTTTCTGCCTCAGCTGACTCCTTGCTCCCTGACCACTGCAGGCAAAGTTCTGGTCTCCACACGATGATTCACCTTCAGTTCCACTGCTTTTGCCAGCCCCATGGAGGGGGCACTGTGCATCACTAGACAGCTGGGCACACTGCTTAGTCACCCTGGGATACAGCTAACACATGGAAATGTGGGAATGCTGAGGGGTTTAATTGTAAGGTTGTGTCTGGCTCTGTTCTGTCTTGCAGCCTAAGCCTAAAGTGCTTTAAAAGTTCCAAGCAAAGTGGAATTCCACACTGGACTGCAGGCCTGGTTTTGAACAAGAATTGTTCATCTCTTACATTGCCACTTGCTACTTCCTCACAGGAAACCAGAATTTCTTACTCCAGGCACATCTGCTCATTCCTGCCTTTCTAGGAAAGGTTCTTCCTCCAAGAGTTATAAGCCCAGCCACAGCAAGGCTCTGGGTTCATTGTGTCAGAAATGCAGGATGGATCTTCTGGGGGAAATTGTTGTAGGTACAGAAGCAGGAAACAAGTGCAGTTTGAGAAAGGAATGCCCAGGAGACATCCACCTAGCCAGCCAGCCAGCCCCAACACCCAGCCCAAAGCCTGCAGCAGCTTTTACATCTCCAAGCCTAGGGTAGGAGAGCTCCTGCACCTAATCACCACCGAGATGGCCTCAGGCACCGGCAGTGGGGCTGGAGGCTTACTGAGGCACACCTGATGGAGCAAGCTGAGCTGAAAGGAAGGCAGGAGTCTGCTGGCAAAGCCTGCTGGGCACTGTGGGCACTGTGGGCACTCCAAGGCAAAGCCTGCTGGGCACTGTGGGTGCTCCAGCCCCACATCACAGCTCATCACCCATGCCCAGGCTGCCTCACTGTCCTATAGGCAGAGGCTGAAGTGTTTCTGCTCCTTTTGCTGACCAAGGGGCTGCCTGGGGATCCACACCCTGGTGGCAGTGGGACCACACATGCCTGGTCACAAGGCTGTGGCTGTTTTGGCACTGCCTCCTTTCCTCAGTGCCTCCAAAACTGAGGCAGTTGCCCTGTGGCTGCTGTGGAGGAAGCAGGACTGCTTCTGAGCTTGGGACAACAACATTCCCAGGGTTATTCTTCACCAAAAAGCTGCTACTGTGGGACAAGCTCCTTACAAAGGGCTGTGCCCAGCGACACAGCAGCTGGGGGGATGGAGAAGGTGTGCAGGAGACTGAGCAGTTTGCAGTGCTGCTGCCTGGGTGCAGGGCTGTGTGCAGCTCCTCACCTGCTTTGCCAGCCAGAGCCAAACTGCCAGTGCAGGCCACATCACACTGACACATTCAGGGCAGGATCCTCTCTGCTGAGGCAATTTGCATCACATAGGACTACACAACTGTGGAGAGTTTGGTCTCAGTAACCAGCAGTGGTTGGAAAGGGAAACATCCCTGCCCCCCAGGCTGTCGGGAAGGCAAAACCACTTACTCCTGGGACGGTGGGAAGGGGAGGGACAGGACCTTCCAGGGTGGTTTCTCTGAGTCACCTGGGGGCTTCCCTCTGACAAGGGGAAGCTTTGACCAGCTCAGATGGGGCTTCTCCAGCCACATGTGGCTCCGTGCTGTGAGTGCAGTGCTGAGCCACCCCCTGCAACAGGCAGGCTCACAGACACTGGCCAGGCTGTCTGGCAACAGTTGGAATACAGAAGCAGAAAAAAGAAGAATCCAGCTGCAAGTTAACAAGTCCCAAGTGCCCTTTCCCCAGCAAGGGGCATGCATGCTACCGTCACATGGCAGTATTTCAGTCACTTCACTCTGCAGTGCTCCTTCCTGAAGGCACAAAGTCACATTGCTGTGAGCTGGCTGTGGCAGATGCTGAGTGCATGAGGCTCTGAGTCACTCTGTGAGTCCCTGGGTAGAGCCTGCCCCACATCACTCATGCTTCTGAGGTGTCTGCAGGAGCCAGGCAGCCCTTTCATCACTGCAAGTGCAGCTGTCTGGAGGGGTGAGGGCTTTGTGTGCATTTTTAAGTCTGCTTCTAGGTTTCAACCAGAAAAGCCAAAGTGTGCTCCTATCCTGGCAAAGCAGGCAAGTGGCAGAACCAAAACCTGAGTGCCAGGCTGGTCTAGGGTGGGCAGCCTTTTGGCCTGGCACTCTCCTGGGGATCCAGGCCTCTCCCTGAAAGCCAGCACGAGGGCTAAGGTTTCCTGGTGCTGCAGTGGTGAGGCCTGCCACAGAGCCCCTGGGAGAGCTGTCACTTCTATCCTCACAGTCTGAAGGCACTCAGGGACAGGCTGGCATGCTGCCAGCTCCATGCCAATAGGTTAATGGCTAGCACTGCAGCCTGGCCAGCAGGCTATCACTTGATGTCTGCCTGCAGAACCTGGCTGCCAATACCTCAGCTCTCCTCTGCTCCCAGGCTGGGGCACTGCCCCTGACATTCCCTAGGGCCGTGCTTGGCCGTAAGCAATGCCCTGTGCTTGGGGAGGGTCTGCAGCACTTAAAAAGATGAACTCACAGCAAGAAACTTCATCTCCCGAGGTGGTTTAGCAGATTTGCTAATTACAAGTGTAAAAGGAAGCAAAACCAGAAAGAGGATAACTTTTTCTTGCTGTTACAAGCTAACAGAAGGAGAGGATGAACCAGCTGGGAAGGAGCAGCAATTACCTAATGCAGTACTCCCAGATGGAGCAAAAGGATATTATGGCACATGCCTGGAATGCTTCTGTGGTGTAAAAAAGGAAACAAAAAGAGTTATCCTGTTACTAGCAGAAGGGAATCTGCTCTCAGGAGCAGATGCCTGATTAATTACTGACCTAACCTGATAATGTTCCACCTACACACACCTGCAGCAGCATTTGAACCACTGGGAGCTGGAAGAGGCTGGACTGCCTAAGTGCACTGGCACTAAGCAAGCAAGGAAGTGCTTTATTCCAGAGGGGAACTCTGTGCTGCCTTGCAGCAGGAAGGCTGCTGCTTGCTGTTTGCCCCTGCCTTAACAGATTGGTGCTGCCAAAACAATGTGCTGTGCAGACCAAAGGGGTGAGACTCAAGCAGAGAGCTCCAAAGCCTGTCTTGCTGCATGAAGACACTTAGCAGCTTATCAGGTTGGTGGCCTTCTGCACTTCTCTCATTAAAAGCAGATGCTAACCAGCCTGGGCTTTAGGGTGGTTGTACTTTCAGAGCAGAACATAGAGGCAAACTGGCACTGGAGGGCATAAACATGAGTGGTTTTCAAAAGGTGTTTTTCCTTGTATGAGAAGGGAGTAAATTTCAGTCCTGCTGCAAGAGACTGATCCTCAGGGCAGTAACATGACATTCTCCTTACTTATCCAACAGGTTGGCCTCTGTGGAGATCCTGTTCTGTCACACTACAGAAGGTCATTCATCATTAAAGGGGAAGAGTCAAAGATGAGCTTGTTCAGCTAACAGCCTGGTGAATGCAGCAGGGAGGACACAGATGGCACCAAGCTGTGTGGCACAGTCACTTGCTAGAGGGCAGGGATCCATCCAGAGGGACCTGGACAGGCTGCAGAGCTGTGCCCAGGCCAACCTCATGACATTCAACAAGGCCAAGTGTAAGGTCCTGCACCTGGGTAGGCACAATCCCAAGCACAACTCCAGGCTGGGTGGGGAATGGCTGAGAGCAGCCCTGAGGAACAGGCCCTGGGGGTCTGGGGTGATGAAAAGCTCAAGATGAGGCTGCAGTGTGAGTGCAGCCCAGACAGCAACTGTGTGCTGGGCTGCAGCAAGAGCAGTGTGGGCAGCAGGGCAAGGGAGGGGATTGTGCCCCTTTGCTCTGCTCTCCTCAGACCCCAGCTGCAGTCCTGTGTGCAGTTCTGGAGCCCCCAGCACAGGAAGGACATGGAAGTGTTGGAGCCAGTCCAGAGGAGGCCACCAAGATGCTGAGAGGGCTGCAGCAGCTCTGCTGTGAGGACAGGCTGAGAGAGTTGGGGCTCTGCAGCCTGGAGAGGAGAAGGCTTCCAGGAGAGCTTGGAGTGGCCTTGCAGGATCTGAAGGGGGCTCCAGGAAGGCTGGGGAGGGACTATTGACAAGGTCTGGGAATGCCAGGACAAGGGGAATGGGTTTGAACTGGCAGAGGGGAGATTGGAACTGGATGTTAGGAGGAAGTTGTTTGCAGTGAGGGTGGTGAGACACTGGCACAGGTTGCCCAGGGAGGTTGTGGCTGCTCCCTGCCTGGAGGTGTTCAAGGCCAGGTTGGACGAGGCCTTGAGTGACCTGTGCTAGTGGGAGGTGTCCCTGCCTATGGCAGGGGGTTGAAACTAGATGAACTTTAAGTCCCTTCCAACCTTACCATTCTATGATTCTATGACACTTCTGTGCCACTGCCTGCAGCCTGATGCCTCCTCAGGAAAGGCTGATGCTAGGCTCTTCAGCCAAGCCACAGCAGGCAATGTAAACCTAAAGCCCACCCAACCCAAATGCAGTTATGGCAGCACCACCAGGAAACAGTCTGCCCTCTGGCATGCCTTGCATCACATCAGTGCCACTTCTGCACTGCCTCAGAAGCAGTTCATCTCCCACTCCTGCACATTCACTGCAGGACTGCTTCCACAGACCCCTGTGGGGGTTGTTAGTGCTGAGCAGCCCCTGGAGAGGTCATGAAGCTCAGCTGTGGAGGAAGCACTCACACAGGGCTCATGCTGGGGACTGACATGATCCAAAGTGGCAGTTGTGTCTCCCTCCCATGCTGCCCCTTCCCAGCCTCTGGCAGCCATGTACAGGGGCATGGTCAAAAAAGCTGAGCACTTTCCCTTGTCCTCCACCCAGGGATCCACAGCTCCAGGAGGTGATGCAGCAGAGGTGCAGGCCCTGCCTGGCCAGCCCCAGGCAGAGCCACTCAAGGCTCCTGAGGAGAGCAATGCTGCTCCCTGTGAGTAACAGCAACCAGCTGCTGTTCATCCCATCATCAGAGGGGAGAAGGGAGTGGGTAAAGCAGTGCACAGCTGACTGCTCGTGCAGCTGGGGCTGCAGCCAGGCCGGGACAGCCACCCCTGTGCTCCTCACTGGGGGCTCTACTCTGCCCCAAGCACTGGTGATGCCCTTGGTGTCTGGTGGGCACCAGGGGTGCCTGTGTGTGCAGACTGCCATTCTGCAATGTTTCTGACTCAGAGGCTGGGGATACAGCAAAACCATCCACAGCAGACAGCAAGCTGAGCTATTCTGTGTGCCCAGACTGTGAGGCTGATTGCTGGCTGTGCTCTGGGGGCAGGCTGTAAGCGAAGCTGAGGAGCAGGCACTTTGCCAGTATGGCTGCTGGGACCAAACCCAGTGTCCAGCAGGCCAGCCCCAGCAGTACTGGGGTACACAGCTCACCCAGGCTAGTTGTCCCCACCCCACTGTGATTTTCTCCTTCAGAATTCAGAAGGAGAGCTGTAGTTTGAAACCTCAGCAGTGGCACACAGGTCTGTCCACAGGCACTGGAGCTGCTTCTCCTGCTGGCTTTTAAAAGCAGCTCTGCTGGGGAGGGTATTTTTTGCAAGTGCCCTTGCTTCTTTTCCTCTCTCAGGCATGTCAGCTCTGCCACCACACCTCTGTGACACTTCTTGTGGCCTTCTCCATCACATACCACTTTCCTTTACTCCTACTACCACCAGCAGCAGCACCTTGCATGTGGCAGAAGAGCAATCCCCCTTAGCTGCACAGCTGTGAGTCCTCTTTTTCTCACTAACCTTTTTCCCATTTGCAGTGGTGTCAGACTCCAGATGGATTTCAGACGGAGAAGTCCCAAATCTCTGCAGCCTGCTCAGGCAGTGAGCTGCACACTTGCTGGGGCTGATCCCCCTTTCCCCTGCCCCCCAGAGCACTCTCCTTGCACAAGAGGCAGGGTCAGCAAGCACCACTCAGTTCCTTGTTCCCCACTTCAGCCTTGGTCTCTTTTTTACACTGTGGCCCATATCTGTGCACATGGCTCTGGAACCAGGTGGGAACATCTGTTCCAAAAGGTATTTCCTAATGGCACTTGGAGAAAGACTTGTGGGTACTGTCTCATGTATTGTGAGTTAAAGCCTCCTCAGCACACTCCCACCACTGCTTTCCCCTTGCATTTCCCTTTGCCCCTCTTTCAGTCTCTGTTTTCTTTGATTGGAAGCACTGCACATTTGTTAAAGCAAAGAGTGCAAGGACTTTTCTGCTCCCTGTCTCCTCACTCTCTCCAATATGTTTTGTTTCTGTTCTTTTGAGTGGTTTGGATCAGGTCCTTCCTCTGGCACTACTCCACCAGCCCTGATTTAGGTCTAGAATAGTCTCCTGGCAAGTCTCTTGCTCCTCACTGGCTGCCTACCATAAGCAGGGCTCCTGCTTTTCATGGGCTGAGGGCTTAGGCATCTGGAGTCTAGCACTGGCCTCTCCCCTTGGCTCCAATATTTCCTTTTCAGCCTCCTCACAAAGCTGCACCAGGGTTTAATAGTTCTCAGTACAGTGCTCCCTTGTTTATTTTCTTCACATGCCCATTCTCTGCTTCCATTCCTGGCCAGAAAGAGAAGCAAGCTGGAAGGACACCACTTTTGCCAGTTTATCACCAGTCCTGAGCTGTGAAAGCTGCTGTAGCAAGGAAGCAGAGGCAGTGAGGGAGGATGTCTGGAGGGAATAGATCAGCACCAGGCCTGTTGCTAGATCTTCTGCAAGATCCCAGTGTAAATATCCCCTGAAATGTGGGCACTGCTCCTTAGCCCTCTCCTTGGCTGCCAGAAATTTTCTCTGATGCCTCTTTAAATGCCAGTTCCTCTTGTGCAAAACCTAAGCAGAGCCAGGGCTGTGTGCTGGCATCCTGTACAAGGGTGAGGTCTGAAGGATGTATTAGCTCAGCAAAGAGCAGAGATCAGAACTCCATGTCCTACAGCATGGAGGACAAAACTGAGAGACAAGATCTCAAGTTGCCCAAGAGCCTGGAGGCAGTTGCCTGCTTTGGAGGCAGTGAAGATGAAGGGCACGTGTCTTTAGACTGACTGTATGACTTTCTTGGGCTGAAACTGGCTCATGTGGGTTGTAAGGAAACTCAGTTGCTTTCAGTCCCTTTAGAGAAGCAGATTCACTATGAAAAGGAACATATGAGCAGGAGGCACAGCAACCCTCACCTTCCAAATGTGAAGATACCACATTTGGAAGGGGTTTCGCCATTCCCTGCTCCTTCATGGATAAAGCCAAGGGGAAAATAATTGCCTTGTAGCCTTGTTGCCATCCATTTACTAATCTCAGCATTTCTTCTTTACATAAGCTGGAATCATGACCCCTGATTCACCCCTAAGAGGCTGCACATCTCATCTAAGGCTCAGGTCTCTGTAGCAAATCTAGGCAGCTGCAGGCTGCTCCAGCCCCTCTGCTGCAGACACCTGTGCTAGGGCAGAATGAAGGCTCTCTGGCAACACTTCTCTCTCCTTACAGAGGGAGAAGGGACAAAACATTTGGGCTTAACACTTGAGTTTTAATGGCTAACTTTAGACACAGACTCACAGAACACATCCA
>WBNM01023081.1:0-18397 GCA_013399055.1 Ramphastos sulfuratus | reverse complement strand
AGTCTGTGATTCTGTGAAAGGAACAGAATAATGAGATGCAATCCTGTGGTCCTGCTTTATCAGTGCCTTTCAGCTAGCACTCACCTGAGAGGGATGGAATAAGGATCTCAAAATTTGGCCTTCTGTAGAAAAAATATCTAAGTAAACTGAGAGCATTGCCAAAGTGAAAGAAGGTAGAAAAGCTCAGGGTTAGCTCAGGGTTTGCCGCTTGCAAATCTGGAAAGGTTAATGGTTTTCAGTGAATCATGGAACACAATGGGTTGAAAAGGACATTTACAGGTTGCCTAGTCAGACCCCCCTGCAGTAAGCTGGGGCATTCCCAACTAGATCAGGCTGCCCAGAGCCCCATCAAGCCTGAGCTTGAATGTCTCCAGCCATGCGGCTCTCCATCACCTCCCTGGGCAACCTGTTCCAGTGTTTCACCCACATTTTAATGAGCAGTTTTCAATCACATAACTTACAGAAAAAGAACAGTCTGGGAAAAACAAAACAAAACAAAACAACCCAAAAAGCTTATAAATTATTTCCAGAACAATTATGGGTTATTCCTGTAGCTATAGATGGGAAAGCTCATTATTGTTTGGCTGATTAAGCATCAGGAGCATTTTTCAACTGAAAAAAATATTTTAAAAAATCACAGCTGATGAAAGAGAAATAAACAAATGCATCCTGCTGCTTAATGTTATAGTCCTAGGAAGATAGACAATTTAATAAGTTGAGGTTTTGAACTCAAACTATAAGAAGGTCAAGAGAGATGAGTGTTTCGTGAAGCAGAAGGATTAAGTAATGCAACTGGAAAGATAGTAGTGTGCATGCTTGGTAAGAAAAGATTAAAAAAATAGGGTCACAAAGGTGCTCTGATATTAATATAAAGACACACCTCTGTGCTCTGAAGTAAGCCTAGATCTTGAGGTTATTTTCACACTGAGCCACCTCTGAGCCATATCATTTATCCTCAGTTCAGAAGACCTTTAGATCTCTTCTGGAGAAGGATTTTGCAAGCAGAGAGAAGTTTCTTATAAACTGGGTAACAAGCTGGTGGCCAAGCTTGATTCTCTCTGAGCAAAATCTGTATGCTATGACCTTGAGCACTATCCAGGCTAGCAGCCAGCAAGGTGCCAGGAAACCATGTAGGACCTGTGAGCAAGCTGCTCGCTTTGTGGTCTCAATCTAGCCAGAATATTGCAGAGCTGAACTGAAAGCAGTGGAAAAACAGCCCTGCACCAGTATATGATATCTGTTCTCACCAACTGTGGTAGGGAGAGGGAGACAGAGCAAGGGAACCCTCAAATCTCAATGCTGTTATCCAAACTAGAGAACAGTAGGTCTAGGTTAGATGTTAGGAACAAGTTCTTTACCATGAGGATAGGAGAATACTGGAACTGTTTGCCCAGGGAGGTAGTTGAGTCCCCATCCCTGGAGATCACAGAATCATGGAATCATAGAATGGTCTGGATTGGAAAGAACACCCAAAGGTCACCTAGTCCAACCCACTCTGCAGTAAGCAGATATTCAAGGTGAGGCTTGGCAGGGCTCTGGGCAACCTGATCTACTGAAAGATGCTCACTGCAGAGGGGTAGGACTGGATAACCTTTAAAAGCTCTTTCCAACCCAAACCATTCTATGATTCTGTTTTAATAGCAAACTGACCTTCCAGCTGGAGTTTTGTGGTTTTTCTCTACAGCCTCTGCCAATGCTCCTTCTGACTGCTGTGGTCACTGCCTGCTGCTATGAGCTCTCAGCTGCTGCGCTTTTGTGCACACAAGCCCTCAGCTCTGGAGAGAAGGTAGATTGTGTTTTACATCATTAATAAATGAGAAACTTAATTGCTACAGGAGATGTCTTGACCAAGGTCATACTGGTGTGGAGGTGAAACATTCTGCTTTTATTCCCCCCTGCATGTTTTCCCAGAGAAGTGGTGAATTTGAGTCTGGTCTGACCAGCTGATCCTCTCTGTGTGGTTGTTGTTGCTGCAGTCCCTCTTCAGTGCCCTTTCCACCCAGCTCATCTGCATCTTTAATAAACACCAGCCTTAATTTTCAGCTACACTCTCCTTTACATGTTACTTCCACTTCCTCTGCATCTATGCAAGCTGATTTTCTTGAGGAAAAAAATCAGCTAGATGATTTTTAAATGATACTATAGGCATTTTTTATCAGTAATTACAGCAAGTACCTATCTCTCTATCAGTATAACAGCAACAGAGAGACTCACTGAATCTAAACCTGGGAAATACACATTTTGAAATGGACTCTGGCATGCAGTTATAAATGAATTTTAAGAAAACATTTAGGATTTTCATATTTGTTCTTGAGACTCAGCTATGCAGAAGCACATTTGACTCATGCAGCCAGACTGATGCAGATCTGGGTTTTCAGTTTAAATTTGATTTGAACTGTGTGCCTGAAAGTTTGCAAAGCAGAATAATCACAGTGCAACAAGACATACCAGTTACCTCCCATTACTGGGCAACCAGAGAGCTGTCATTGTTCTGTTTATGTGTGAAGGGTGCACTTGGGATCTTCTGGAGCACAAATGTGAGTTGTCTCTCTTCTCAAGAGCTTACAGTGAAATGAGACAGAGAAAGCTACATATAAAGGCATTTAGAATAAGAGGGTTATTACAAATATCACAGTGGGGAGGGAATAAGGAAAGCCTAGCATGCCAGATTTAAACTGCATTTTATACACTCTCTTTTATTTATTCCTCAATTTATTTTTCTTTAGGAACATACAGTCCTGTTCCTGTCTCCTTCAGAAGTCCTACTGAGATACAGTTAAACCAGTGACATGTCCTAGTCATCTGCTCTCCTGCTGCTTGGAAAAGTCTGCACCCAAATTAGCAGTAGCAAAATGTTCTTTGAGAACCACTCCTGATGTTTTCCTTTTTGATGTGTAGTACTTAATCACATCACACAGACTCGTATCCTGCAGTCATTTCATTTGGAGAAGACCCCTAGGGTCATCCAGTCCAACCATCAGCCAAACACCACCATGCCCATTAAACCACATCCTGAAGTGCCATGTCTACATGGTTTTTGAACACCTCCAGGGATGGTGACTCCTTGGGAAGCCTATTCCAATGCCTGACCACTCTTTCAGAGAAGAATTTTTTCCTGATCATAGAATCACAGACTGGTTTAGGTTGGAAAGGACCTTTAAAGGTCATCTCGTCCACCCCCCCCTGCAGTTAGCAGGAACATCCTCAACTAGATCAGGTTGCTCAGAGCCCAGTTCAACCATACCTTGAATGTTTCCAGGGGTAAGGCATCTACCACCTTTCTGGGCAACCTAGGGCAGTGCTTCACCACTTTCATTTTTAAAAAAATTCTTCCTTCTATCTACTCTAAATCTCCCCTCTTAGTTTGAAATTAGCATCCCTTGTTCTGTCACTACAGCCTCTGGCCAAAAAGACTCTCCCCATCTTATCTACAAGCTGCCTTTGAGTACTGAAAGGCCACAGTGAGATCTCCCAGGAGTCTTCTCTCCTCCAGCTGGAACACCCCCAACTCTTCCATCATCTCCTCATAGCAGAAGTGTTCCATCCCTCTAATTTTTGTGGTCTTCCTCTAGACATACTCCAACAGGTCCATGTCTTTTCTGTGCCGAGGACTCCAGAGTTGGACACAGTACTCCAAGTGAGGTCTCAGCAGAGTGGAGTAAAGGGGCAGAATCTCCTCCCCTGATCTACTGGCCACACTACTTTTGATAGAGCCCAGGATGCAGCTGGCC
Source organism: Ramphastos sulfuratus (assembly GCA_013399055.1). NCBI lineage: Eukaryota > Metazoa > Chordata > Aves > Piciformes > Ramphastidae > Ramphastos > Ramphastos sulfuratus. The sequence goes on along the minus strand of WBNM01023081.1, from coordinate 14,666 downwards.
TTCTGGTGCACATTGCAACACTGATACCCACTCTAAACCTCCCCTGGCCAACTTGAGGCTGTTGCCTCTCGTTGTATCCCTTGTTACTAGGTGGAAAAGACCAACACTCACAATGCAAGTGCTGCCAAGAGAAAACTCCTGTCCTTCAGCAAAATAGAAAAAAGAAAGGGTGTTGATTGATTGTACACACTCACCTATTTAACATATGATATGCTATAACACTCTGGGGATAATAAGTATGCTGGCTTTTACACTACCAAAAGAGAGATTTTTAGAAACAACAAAGATTAGCACTAAACACAAGCTGTTAACTGTAATTAAATAGTTAAGATTTCAATTAAAGTATGATTGAGTGAGTAAGATAGTTGTAATTATCCTACCTGGAAGGCTTGATTTCAGCTCTAAAATGTCATCCAGCTCTAGAGGAAGACAGATCTTTTTCTTTTTTTTTTTCTTGTGAAAAGAAGCTTGAAATTTGATAGCAATACAAGGTAAAAACTTTTACAGAGGCATTTTGAGTTAGCATAGCCCTGTCGTGGTCATTCTTAGGGTACAGCATCTCCTGGTCAGTCCTAACCAGTCAGGTTCATGTTAATCTTTGATGAAGCCTTCTCAGACTCTGCCTTAAGGCACTGTGTTCAGATCTAGAATGATTTGTAGTCTATTGGGTAGACACAAGTCTGCATTTCCAGTCTATGTGGAAGAAATAAGTTCTCTAAATGTTTAATGTGCACATAAAAACAAAATTCTTTTTTAGAGTGAAATTAAGTGCAAGACTTACAGACTCTAGAGAGAGGCAACAGATGCTAAAAGGCAGAAGAAAAACCACACATGGGTATGGAGTGACTGGAAGTATTGTGCTAAGATTGCTCTCTCTCTTATCCTCCTACTCTTCTGTATCTGCATGTGCTGCTGGGAGAGATCATGGCAATCTCCTTCCATATCAGTTTGTGATACCCTAATGAGCTTTAGGAAGCTGTGCTTGAGGGAATGTTAGTTAGGAGGGCATACAACAAGCAAATGTGTATTGCACGTCTTCAAGCGCTAATGATAAATAGGAAAAGATAATAATAATTGTGTCTAATTGTCCAATGAATTAAAATTATCACAGGATCACACAATTTTAAGGGCTGGAAGGGACCTCTAGAGATCTTTGAGTCCAATCCCCCCTGCCAGAGCAGGACCAGAGAATCTAGCTCAGGTCACACAGGAGCACATCCAGAGAGGGCTGGAAGGTCTCCAAAGGAGGAGACTCCACAGCCTCTTTGGACAGCCTGTGCCAGTGCTCTGTGACCCTTACAGCAAAGTTCTTCCTCATGTTGAGGTAGAACTTCCTGTGCTGTAGCTCACATCCGTTGCCCCTTGCCCTATCCCAGGGCACAAATGAGAAGAGTCTGTGCCTTCCTTCTTGACCCCCAGACCTCTCAGTTTTCTCTTCTGCAGACTAAACAGCCCCAAGTCTCTCAGCCTCTCCTCATCAGGCAGTGCTCCAGACCCTTAATCATCCTTGTAGAGTTGGACTCTCCCAGTAGGTCCCTGTCCCTCTTAAACTGGGGTGGCCAGAACTGGATGGAATATTCCAGGTGGGGCCTCACCAGGGCAGAGTAGAGGGGGAGGTCTCTTATCATTGCTGAGATTCACTTGACACAATTCTTTAAGGTAAGGAGATTTTCACATCAGTATAAAACTCCTTGGTTTTATTGATTTAAATTTCTTACATCTTCTTATGTATGCACAAACACAGCCATAAATACAGAGCATTACAACATGCCTTGGCACAATCCTATTTTGGAGCACATCTTTATTTGAGATGGAATAAATTTACAACATGCAAACTGCTAAGGAGATAATTGAAGCTCCACAGTTCCAGAGGGCTGGATTTGCAATGCTTGCTGACTTGTCATACCCAGAAAGATTTGATTTGTTTCATGAGAGAGCTATGAAACATCAGTTTCACTTCTGTCTGAAGGTCAAATTGTGCCTATCTGAATGGTGTGATCCCCTACCACAAAGAAATCAGGTTGTACATTTCCCTGCATGCTGCCATTTCTGAATTGCCTGTTTGGAATAGCCTGATAGGAATAACTATAATCAATTTGCCACAATAACAATATAAGATAAAACAGGAGAAGAACTGAAGAAAAAAGATTATGCTTAAATTAGTCAATGGATGCTAGTATATGGGGTTTTTTTCATCTAAAAAGGATAACATTTGTAAAATCTTAGACTCATAGAATCATAAAGTTGTCAGGGACCTTAAGGATCATCTAGTTCCAACCCCCTTGCCATGGGCAGGGACACTTTCCACTAGATCAGGTTGCCCAGAGCCACATCCAGCCTGGCATTAAAAACTCCAGGGATGAGGTTTCCACCACCTCTTTGGGCAAACTGTTCCAGCGTCTCACCACCCTTATGGTGAAGAACTTTTTCCTACCCTCTAATCTAAACCTCCCTTCCTCTAGCTTGAATCCAGATGAAGAGCATCATCCAACATGAATAGAAGAAATGGTCCTTCACATAAGGAGCAACTAAGCTTCTTGATTTAGTAGAGGCAATGGGAAAGATGCAGGCAGGACAGTGTGTGAGGCATTTGATGGTATGACAAATAAGACCTAAATGGTGCACTGTGTTCTGAGCTGCAAGTGCAGGTGCTTGCAGAAGCAGCACAGATGCTCATGCTTTTGCTGTAGGATTCCCCACAGTAACATATCTGCACAAGGATTCTTTTAGCAGCTATTTATCTCTAATGTGCCCAGAGAAACAGGGCCTGCTCTAAATTCCCACATTCCCCTCCCCAGTATACAAAGGGTGTTTAAGAATGGATTCTGTTTTATCAGTTATCTAATGGGGAAAATCCTCTCAAGGCAAGAAAAATCTTGTTTGAATCATACTCTTTATGATGGTGGTTATCTATCTTTTGCCTTGTTCTGCCTGTGTAAATTGGCAGGATGAAAATAAGATTCACTTCTCCAAGGATGCAGATGCAATTTCAGTGCATGTCTGCAAAGGCTGTGGGAAGTTTGATAACATGTCTGGAAATATCCCTGGGGAAGCATTTGTTCCTCTCTTCATTCCTGCTTTCAAATGCTCTTCACTTTTCCCTGTCTGTCAAAGGCACAGTGGCATTCCATACTGGCTGCTTTCCTAGTGGGTGCTTTTAATTCACAGTATCACAGTATAAGCAAGGTTGGAAGAGACCTCAAAGGTCATCAAGTCCAACCCATTACCATAGACCTTGAGACTAGACCATGGCACCAAGTGCCACGTCCAAACCTGCCTTGAACACCTCCAGGGACGGTGACTCCATCACCTCCCTGGGCAGCCCATTCCAGTGGGGAATGACTCTCTCGGTGAAGAACTTTCTCCTGTTGTTAAGGAAAAGGGAAAATAAAGGAAAAAAATCCAAATTAAGAAAAATAAAAGCTACTAGAAACTGAAGAAGTGTTGTGTTGTCACAGCTGTACAGAAAACCTTGACAGCTTTGACTCTCCCCCTGCACTCAGCAATGGGGAGGCTACATTTTGGATGCTGGGGTCAGTTTTGGGGCTCTCACTACAAAAAGGACATTGAGGGGCTGGACTGTGTCCTAAGAAGGGCAACAAAGCTGATGAAGGATCTAGAGAACAGGTCTTCTGGGGAGTGGTTGAGGGAATTGGGGTTGTTTAGCCTGGAGAGAAGGAGGCTGTGGGGAGATTTTCTTGCTCTGTACAACCACCTGAAAGAAGTTGTAGAGGTGGGGGTTGATGTTTTCTCCCTCGTAACAACTGATAGGACAAGAGGAAATATCTTCAGGCTGTGCCAGAGGAGGTTTAGGTTGGTTATGAGGAAAACTATCTTTACAGAAAGGGTTGTCAAGCAATGGAACAGGCTGCCCAGGGACGTGGTGGAGTTACCATCTCTGAAGGTATTCAAAAGATGTGCAGAACCACAGAACTTTAGAGGTTGGAAGGGACAACAAAGTGCACAGGTCAATTCACCTGATTCAAACTAAATATTTTCAGACCTTGACTAATGTTACCAAATGAATGGTAATATCCAGTTCCCTTTAGTTGGGCTTGCATAGGATTGTGGAATCTATAGTATCATTATGTCTGGAGGAGATCCTTTAGATCATCAAGTCCAACTGTTAACCTAACACTACCAAGTCATTACCTCTCAGCACCACTTCTGAGAAGTGGTGAGAAAACTGAAAGGAGATCTTATCCATGTGTACAAATACCTGAGGAGTGAGTGTCAAGTGGATGGAGCCAAACTCTTCTCAGTAGTCAGCAGCAAGAAGACAAGGAGCAACAGCTACGAATTGGAAGACAGAAGGTTTCACTTCAACATGAGGAGAAACTTCTTTACAGTGAGGGTGACAGCACTGGAACAGGCTGCCCAGAGAGGTTGTGGAATCTCCTTCTCTAGAGACTTTCCAAACCCACCTGGATGCATTCCTGTGTGAACTACCCTAGGGGATCCTGCTTGGCAGGGATGTTGGACTGGATGATATCTGGAGGTGCTTTCCAACCTCTAAAGTTCTGTGATTCTGTGAACTGATGTGGAAAGAGCCAAGTGGTGCACCAGAGCTGCAAAGCATGGCAGTTCAGCAGACCATGCAAGTGAACTGCACTGCCTGGTGGTGCTGCAGAGACCATGTGGAACTCCTGCCACATTTCAAACCACTAAAAGAGAAACAGCTGAATTAACTCCTGACATCAATATTCCAAACACACAGAAAGCGTAACAGATGGTTGAGTCTTTTAGCAGCAATTAGGGCAGCACCAAAAAAACCAACCAAAAAACAAAAAAACCAAACAAAAAAACNCAGCTAAACATGAGGAGAAACTTCTTTACAGTGGGGGTGCCAGAGCCCTGGAACAGGCTGCCCAAAGAGGTTGTGGAATCTCCTTCTCTAGAGACTTTCCAAACCGACCTGGATGCATTCCTGTGTGAACTTCCCTAGGGGATCCTGCTTGGCAGGGATGTTGGACTGGATGATATCTGGAGGTGCTTTCCAACCTCTAAAGTTCTGTGATTCTGTGAACTGATGTGGAAAGAGCCAAGTGGTGCACCAGAGCTGCAAAGCATGGCAGTTCAGCAGACCATGCAAGTGAACTGCACTGCCTGGTGGTGCTGCAGAGACCATGTGGAACTCCTGCCACATTTCAAACCACTAAAAGAGAAACAGCTGAATTAACTCCTGACATCAATATTCCAAACACACAGAAAGCGTAACAGATGGTTGAGTCTTTTAGCAGCAATTAGGGCAGAACCAAAAAAACCAACCAAAAAACAAAAAAAAAAAAAACCAAACCAAACCAAAAAACCCAACAAAAAACTCCACCCAAACAAAACAAAACAGAACAAAACCCCAACTTGTTAGAATGTTTTCAGGGAGGCAGAACATTATTGAAATTCACTGTTTCAAAACAAGAAGATTTTTCAGAGCAAGTGTTTTGAAATAAACTTGCCCNGTGTTTCACTACCCTCAGTGTAGAAAATTCTTTCTTATGTTTACTGTAATCTTCCCTTTTTTAGTTTGAAACCATCACCTCTCGGCCTGTCATAACAGCCCCTGCTACTGCTGTTTCACCATAATAATGGTAGAATAACAAAATGAAGGGGGTTAAAACTTTTTAGGCATTTACCATGGGGCTTATGTGTCCCCAGGCATTTGCTAGCAGCTCATCAGCATGGCAGACACCTTTGGAAATATGCTTGTTGTCAAAAGTTCCTAATAGGCTGGCCAGGATTCAGGAAACCTAAATGCATCATCTTCCAGGGAACTTGGGTCCTGTACAGGCTTGTTATTTTCAGTCCTCTTTAGGAAAGAGGCTTTTTGTGGAGGCATTCCCCCAAAGTATTAGCTTGCAGTGAGAATTGCATTATCTAGTTCTTCACAGCTACTTAGCATGGATGATACTTGTTCAGATGGCAAGAAAAAAAATGCCTAAGAGGCAGCACAAAGATGAAATACACCCTAGAAAATGGCAAAGTCATCTCTATAGTCACTAGAAGAGGTGGTGCTGCTTCCAGGTCTTCCATTACACTTGATGCTTCATTCAGGGAGCCTCAGGAGTGTGCTGAGCTCAGAAACCTCAAAAGCATTACTCAGACCCCATTCTACTCATTTAAGGAGCTAGTGAGTGCTCAGCTGGTGCAAGGGAAGTTGTATTAGACAGCAGAAACGGAGACAGGAATCAAAGTTCTGGAGGATACCCTCCCTCAGCAGTGGAAGGAAAGAACTTTTCAGCCCTGTATGGAAAAATTGCAGTTACATCTTGGTAAATTACCCTGTTGCAGTGTCAGCTGCAAGCAGCAAGGCTCATTTAAGGGAGGCTAAGGGGCACTGCAATCCAGTAGGGCAGAAGATGGCGTTCCACCTGCCTGCTGTCTCCCTGTGATGGACATTGCTGTGCACTCTAACTGTCCACCATTCTTGCCTGGCTCCCTTTCATCACCTGACACAGCTGATGCACTGGAACTGCCTTTGTGTTTATTTCTTTTCCAACCCAAATGTCTGTATCACCATCTGCTGAAGGAAATCTGATGAAGCAGTAGGGTAAGGCATGTGTGTAAGACTGGAGTCTGCCCTGTGGCAGAGGCTAATGAAGCTGTTTAAGGCTTTCAATTTCAGTGGAGTCTCAGTGGAGTTCAGCATCTAAAACTGTCACTGATGGGAGCTTACAACTTCAAAAGTCATGTGCCAAGTTTTCAGTGATGGAATATTTTTTCATCCTGGCTACCTTCCAATGGCACATGTCCTCCTTCTTTCCTGTATCCTACAATAGGGCTTCAAACTGATGCTAACAAGAAGAAATTTCCACACTACTTTACTCCTTGGGATGAAGTCTTGCACATCTCTTTTCTTTCTTCTTCTGATTTGCTTTCTAAGGAAGTGTCTTCTTATTTTATGGTACTGTTCCATTACTTATTTCTTCATCTCTGTTTCACTATTTTAGTCTGCTGATTGCTTTTTCCCTTTTTTTTTTTTTTTTTTTAATGTAGAAATATTCTAAATATCCCATGTGGGTCTATATAGTTTTTTTTAATTGTATTTTTATCTGCTGTTCTTTCCTGTACTTTCTTTGCCCATTTCCTGCCTTTTGTCTCTCTTTGTTTTGTGTAATTTTCTAGTCCCTGAAGAGATTGTTATTCCTTTCAACATTTAGATGCAGAACAGAATTGTTCTGTAGAGTCCACAGCTGTAAGATAAGCTCTGATGCTAATATTCTTGCCCTGAGTACAAAGACTTGCTGACACAAGGGAATGACTCATTCTCCACTGCATTCAGATCTAGCAAGTTTAAATTACACTGATAGTTGAGTTGGAGATCAACTATTCATAAAGAAATCAGAACTGGCTCCCCAGCAGCTTTTGAAGATGGCTTTCTGGTATCTTGTGCATTTCTGTTTCAGATTAGGTAGCAACATCTTCTCACACAGTGTTATATCTGGTCCTGTCTTCTTATTGATGCCTAAATCTCTGCAGTTTCATTGCTCTTATCCCATTACCTCAAAAAGTGCATGTTTTTAGGAAAAACTTTGTTGAGCTTTCTTGATTCTGGAGTTGTCAATATATAATGCATTGAGTGAAGCACAGCTTCTTCCCATCTCCTCTGCTGCCTGCCCCTGGTCAGTGTTCATACACATTGATAACATCTCCCCTGAGACTCCTGCATGCTGAGCAGCCCCAGCTCTTTCAGCCTACCCTCCTACCAGGGATAATCCCAGGTACTATTTTACTCATCTTTTTGATCCTTCACTGGACTCCTTCCAGTGAACTGGACCCTACCCATGTCTCTCTTGTTCTAGAATCAGAATCACAGAATGTCAAGGGCTGGAAGGGACCTTGAAAAATCATCCAGTCCAACCTCTCTGCCAGAGCAGGATCACCTATACCAGATCACACAGGAACACATCCAAGGGAGCTTTGAATATCTCCAGAGAAGGAGACTCCACAACTCCCCTGGGCAGCCTGTTCCAGTGTTCTGTCACTGTCTCAGTGAAAAAAATCCTCCTCATGTTTAATTGAACCTTGCTATGCCTCAGCTTCCACCCACTGCCCCTTGTCCTGGCATTGGGCATCACCCAGCAGAGCCTGGCTCTATCCTCCTGGCACTCACCCTATATATATTTATAAACATTGCTGAGGTCACCTCTCAGTCCCTTCCTCTCCAAGCAGCAGAGCCCCAGCTCCCTCAGGCTCTCCTCAAAAGAGATGTTCCATTCCATCATCTTTGTGGCTCTGTGCTGGACTCTCTCAAGCAGTTCTATGTCCTTCTTGAACTGGGGGGCCCAGAACTGGACACAATATTCCAGATGCAGCCTCACCAGGGCAGAGTAAGAGGGAGAGGAGAACCTCTCTCAACTGACTAACCACAGCCCTTCTAGTACACCCCAGAAAGCTCAGAGCTGGACCCAGCACTCCATGCTGAGCAAAGAAGGAAGATCACTTCCCTTGACCTACTGGCAAAGCTCTTCCTATTCCAGCCCACAATGCTGTTGGCCTTTGCTCCCAAAAAGATGCTTTATGAGCAAGAGTCAGCTTTTTTTCCATCATTACCTTTTGAGCCATCACTGAAAAGATACTTTCTCTAAGCTCATCTCATTATTAAGATAAGTGTCCAACTTTCCAAATGGAAACCTATTGCTCATGATGATAACTCAGATGCTGCCTAAACAAGGCAGCAGCAGTTTATCAGAATGTATTTGTAGTTCTTTTCTGGGATGGGGGTTATAGGATAAAATCTTCCAACAAATAGTTCAATCTTTACACATGTCTGGGCTCACAGATGTAGAAAAATGTTGTTACTTGAAACAATCTAAGGTCTATAATGTTACCTATAGGAGTAAAACGAATCTTTATCATCAGGGAAATAAAATGGATCCCTTGGAGATATGCTAATTCTGTTGAACTCCAAATTAATGAATTATTTCCAACAAATAATCCTGGGAATTTTATCTCTGGGAATATCATATTGAATAATTTCTCTGATAAGTTGTTATTGAAAAAAGCCAAGCAAACAAACCAAGCACTCTGGTTTTATTTCACCTCCAAACTGAGATTAAGAAAATTCTTTTACTGTCTGAACAGATTATTTTTTTCATGATGTGGTTACCATTGTAACCTCCATCTTTGTTTTCAGACCAGTGAGAAGGTAGTTGCTAAATTTTCTTGCTAAATTATTTTAAATACCTTACATTTCAGTGTCCACACCTCTGCAGGTTTGGGATTTACCTGCCCCCCCCCCTACCTCCCAGGCAGGAATTCACCAGACTAACTCAGTCAGATGGAAGTTAGGGAATGAAGCTCTATTTATAGCTTGTCACAATTTAGAAGCATATATATATACACAGATATATTTACAACTATGTACAGTAATATGCAAGTTAAAGGTAGTACAGAGATACAAAACCCTTCCTGGCCAGCAGAGCTGCCCAGGAGGGCTTTCAAACCAACCTCCCACCTTCCTTCCACCCCCTCCCTTATCTCAGAATCCCCCTTATGTGCAGGGTGAGGAAAGGTTATGCTGGGAAAGGTCAGTGTTAGAAGCAGAATGATTAGTTAGGAATACACAGGTTCAGACAGAAGAGTTAATACAGCAAAGCAGGCAGCCACTGACTGACCTTACCTTTGTGTTCTTGTTTTTATATATCTCAGCAGAACAAATGGGCACTATAGACAGCACTATTGTTTTCTTTTCACAGCAAATGGTCTAATTTCTCTCATTAAAATATTCCAGTTAGCCTCAAACCAGCACAACACCTATCTTTCAGGTGTCTTGAACAGTGGACGCAAGGTCCTCATGAAGATGATATGCAATGCTAGAGGCTTGGGGAAGAGTGATTGGAAAGAAAAGGACCCAAAGGTGTTGGGTGATAACTGGGTGAAATGAGCCAGCAGGTGGCCAAGAAGACCAACAGCATCCTGGCCTGTATCAGCAATAATGTGGGCAGCAGGAGCAGGGAAGTGATGGTCCCCCTGTACCCATCAGCGGTGAGGCTGCACCCTCAAATACTGGGTTCAGTTTTGGACACCTAACCATGAGAAGGACACCAAAGTGCTGGAGTGCATCCAAAGAGGGACAACAAAGCTGGTGGAGGGTCTGGAGAACAGGGTGGGAGGGTCTTATGAGGAGTGGCTGAAGAAACTGGGGTTGTTTAGCCTGGGGAAAAGGAAGTTGAGGAGAGATTTTCTTGCTCTGTACAACTAGAGTACTGTGTGCAGTTCTGGAGCCCCCAGCACAGGAAGGACATGGTACTGTTGGAGTGGGTCCAGAGGAGGCCACGAAGATGCTCAGAGGGCTGCAGCAGCTCTGCTATGAGGGCAGGCAACAAGAGTTGGGGCTCTGCAGCCTGGAGAAGAGAAGGCTTCAAGGAGACCTTATAGCAGCCTTCCAGTATCTGAAGGGGGCTACAGGAAGGCTGGGGAGGGACTATTGACAAGGTCTTGCAATGACTGGAAGGGGGGAGATTGAAACTGGATGTTAGGAGGAAGTTGTTTGCAGTGAGGGTGGTGAGGCACTGGCACAGGTTGCCCAGGGAGGTTGTGGCTGCTCCCTCCCTGGAGGTGTTCAAGGCCAGGTTGGAGGAGGCCTTGAGTGACCTGTTCTAGTGGGAGGTGTCCCTGCCTATGGCAGGGGGTTGGAAATAGGTGACCTTTGAGGTCCCTTCCAACCTTACCATTCTATGATTCTATGATTCTATGAACTACCTGAAAGGAAGTTGCAGGGAGGTGGGGTTTGATGTTTTCTCCCTAGTAACAACCGATAGGACAGGAGGAAATATCTTCGAGGTGTGGCAGAAGAGGTTTAGATTGGATGTGAGGAAGCTTTCAACACAGGAAGGGTTGTCAAGCATTGGAACAGGCTGCCCAGGGAAGCAGTGGAGTCACCATCCCTACAGGGATTTAATATAGATGTGATGCTGAGGGATGTGGTTTAGGGGTGGTGCACTTGGCTGTGCTGCAGTAGCTGTTGGACTTGGTGATCTAAAAGGTCTATTCTAACTGAAATGTTGCTATGATTCTGTGATACATTAGAACCCTCTTACAAAGCATTTGTCATCAGGAATTGGTGACTCTGCTGACTACTTTTGAAAGGCAAATGGAAGTGACTCACACAAAATCTGTGTTGAGAGGGAAATCAGTTAATACAAGGTACACATACAACAGGGAGGACACGACATCCAGTCCTCCCTTCTCAGTCACCAGGGATTTCTTTCTCCCAGTGGTGCTCAGGACATAATCTGATGAGTCTGGAAGGATCAATCTGCCCACACAGTGGGTGAGAGAATGCTGGAAAAGCCCAAATGTGCTTCAGATGGTGAAGAATTGCTTTAGGCTCTGCTAGATTTTTGTGAAGAGGCAGCTGGCATCAGCTTGGTAGCTGCTTCTGTATCTTTGATCTTTCTGTGTTGCCATGGTAATGTGGACTTCTGATCAAACAAGCCTTAATCACCAAGCTAAAAGTCAACTTCTCTTCCTAGGTGATTTTATTTTTCCCCACACAGAAAAGTTCAGACAATTCTCTTGACCACTCCATGTCCATTTTCAAGTCCAGTTGGACTGGATGATCTTTTGAGGTCACTTCCATCCCCTAACATTCTATGATTCTGTGAAGTTTGATGTTCCAGCATTGCCAACATATGTTTGCATGAGAGGGAGAGTATTGGAAGGGAATCTGCTGTAATGGCAAGTGTATACCAAGAAGCACATAAAGATTTCCACTTGATTGTTCAAATAGTACTGTTATGTAGGGATGAAGGCTAAGCAGATGAAGTTCAATAAGGACAAGTGCAGGGTCCTGCATCTGCAGAGGAATAACAACAGGCACCAGTACAGGTTGGGGCTGCCCTGCTGGAAGGCAGCTCCATGGAGAAAGACTGTGGAGTGCTGGTGGATAACAAGTTCTGCGTGGGCCAGCAATGTGGCATCCTGAGGTACATCAAGAAAAGTGTGTCCAGCAGGTCTAGGGAGGTTCTTCTCCCCCTCTCCTCTGCCCTAATGAGATCATACCTGGAATACTGTGTCCAATTTTGGGCGCCCCATATGCTCCAGCTTGCAGCCATTGCCCCTTGTCCTACCATTTCTGAGCAGAGCCTGGCTCCATCCTGCTGATACTAGCCCTTTACATGTTTATACACATGAATGAAGTCACCTCTCAGTCTCCCCTTCTCTTGGCTAAAGAGCCCCAGCTCCCTCAGCCTTTCCTCATAAGGGAGATGTTCCACTCCCTTAGTCACCTCTGTGGCTTAAAACAAAGAATTTGCAGAGATAGATAAGGGTTGGACTTCATGATCTTAAGGGTCTTTTCTGACTGAAATGATTCTATGACTCTGTAAAAGCAAACACTTCTTTTCTGACATTGAGCACATCAGAAAATATGATTCTTTGCCTTCAGAGCACCTAAGGGACATAGGCTGACAAAATGGAGAGTCTAATAGTCAGAGTAAAATGCATTCCTCTTCCCCCTCCCTCTGTCACTCTGTAGCTTTCAGGAAGATAACTTGATACAGCTTTCAGGAAGATAAGTATGGATAAGCTTTCAGGTAGGTAACTATTGCTGTTATTGGCCTTTTTTTTTTTATTTTTTGATAATGAGAATATGAGTGAAGAGAGGCTGTAAAGAGAAGATCTTGCAGGAGTTCAAACTACAGGTCTTAAAATAGTGCTGATCTGTAGCTGCACCAAGGAGTCACCACATTGCTGAGTATTATACCTTACATAAGAATAATGTAGGTATTTTTTAGCCATAAGAACCTGAGTTGTGCCCTCTCCCTCAATAGCTCTGGGCTTAATTGACCATAATGATTGTACTTGACAGCTGGCAAGAAATCTGTCAGCTATACCAGGAGCTCAGTGGTGTAGGAGAAGAACAATGGGTCATGATCCTGTTATGTGAAGCCAATAGTAACAATGCCCTTCTCCTTCAAGCATGTCAGTGTGAGCTGTTCTTGTGCTTGCTTTCATGTCTGATTGAAAGAAATCTGAGGGGCAATTCAGTTACAAAGTATAATTCATAGCTAGAAAAGTCTTAGAATCATAGAATTGGTTTGGTTGGAAAATAAGATCACTGAGTCCAAGTCTGGTGTTGAACCTTGTCCTTTAGCACCACATCTCTGTGTCTTTTAAACACCTCCTGGAATGGAGATTTGATCACCTCCCTGAGCAACCTGTTCCAATGTTTGAGAAGAGAACAGAATAGAATCAACCAGGTTGGAAGAGACCTCCAAGCTCATCCAGCCCAACCTATCACCCAGCCCTAGCTAATCAACCAGACCATGGCACTAAGTGCCCCATCCAGTCTGTTCTNGGCCTCTGCCCACCCATCCAACCTGTCCAAGTCCCTCTGCAGAACCCTTTCCATGAAGAAGTTTCTTCTAATATCCAATTGGAACATCCCAAGCTGCAACTTAAGGCCACCTCCTTTCATCCTGTTACTTGGGAGAAGAGTCCAACACCAACCTCTCCCCAAGCATCTATCAGGTAACCTTAGAGAGCAAGGTCTCCCCTCAGCCTCCTTTTCTCCAGACTAAACAATCCCATTTCCCTCAGTCACTCCCCAAAAGTCTTTCTCCAGACCCTTCACCAGCTTCACTGCCCTTCTCTGGACACACTCCAGCACCTCAATGTCCTTCTTGCAGTGAGGGGCTCAAAACTGAACACAGTAATCAACATGACCTCACCAGTGCTGAGTACAGGTAGACAATCCCTTGGCTGCTCCTCCTGGCCACACTATTCCTGATACAGGGCAGGATGCTGTTGGCCTTCTTTGCCACCTGGGCACACAGCTGGCTCACATGCACCTAGCTGTCAATCACCACCCCCAGGTCTTTCTCTGGGGGCAGCTTTCCAGCCGCTCTGCCCTAGCCCTGTGGCGCTGCATGGGGTTGTTGTGACTCGAAGGCACGACCTGGCACTTGGCCTTGTCAAACCTCATATAATTCGGCCCAGACATCGATCCAGTCTGTCCCCAGGTCCCTCTGTGGAGTCTTTCTACATCTGAGCAGGTCAACATTTCCTCTCAGATTAGTGCCATCTGCACCAGAGTGTTTTTTGTCTGAGGTAGCATTTAGAACAAAGTGGGTTCCTCAAAACACTCTTTGCCACTCAGTATGAAACTGCCCTTGTTTCTGTGTCAGCTCTCAGGCTTCTGAGATAAGTCATCACCAATGTTTAAAAAATTAGGTCTGTGTAGACAGTAAGCCTGCCTAGATCTTGAAGACAGCTTGTGCTGCCAGCCTCTGTGATGGACCACCTTGTCCTTACCAGTGTCCACCACAGCTGCAGTCCTCTGTATCAGCCTTTGTGCTGGTTTAAGGCTAAGTGAATATTTTAATGAAAGAAATTAGATCATTGGCTGTGCAAAGAAAGCAATAATGCTGTCTATATTGCCCATTCCTTCTGCTGAGACATAGAAAACCAAAGACACAAACAAAGATAAGGAGTCTGTGGCTGCCTGCTTGCTGTATTAACTCTTCTGCCTAAACCTGCATATTCCCAACTAATCATTCTACTTCTAACACCTCTTGCTGACCTTTTCCAGCTCACCCTGCACGTGAGGGGGATTCTGAGATAAAGGAAGGGGTAGAAAGAAGGTGGGAGGTTGGTTTGAAAGCCCTCCTGGGTGGCTCTGCTGGCTAGGAAGGATTTTGTATCTCTATATTACCTTTAACTTGCAT
>WBNM01023076.1:3065-16208 GCA_013399055.1 Ramphastos sulfuratus | reverse complement strand
ATTCTATGGTTCTGTGATTGCACAGAAACACTTTCTCACCTTTTTCTCCCAAGAAATGCAACGAATTTAAGAAAAGAGAAAGTTATTCTATGCAGAGAATTGAAACATGCACTGCTGTCTAAAGCCTTCAGAAAAATCTAAGTATATATGTGGATTTGGCTGCTTTTTAATTAACCAAAAAAAAAAAAAAAAAAAAAAAGAAAAGGTATTGCCTTTTTAAGCTTATAAAAGTTTGTAACCATATAAAAGCTTTTTTTGTTGTTGGGAGGTTTAATTTAAAATTTTAATTTATTTTTGTATGCAAGTTTTACTGCTAATCAAGTGTTAGCTAGTCCAAAGTCCCCTGTTAGCAGCTGTGTTATGGAAGTGCATCTGAGAATTTTCTAGTTTCAGTCTTTCCTATCCTCCTCAAGCATTCTACACCAGTAGGCTACATCTTCACACAGTGACCTTAGCTTTTTGCCTTGCTTTTGCAATAGATCTGTGTTAATCTGCTATGGGAGAAGATTCAGTGGAAGGATTGTTGGCACTTAAGGGACAGTGCTCTCTTGTGGAGCAATTCTCTTTTTGGAGATGATAAAGCTTCCCCTGTAAAAGCTCATCAAAACTGGCCAAGGGAAGCTTGTCACAATGAAATTTAGTTTTTATTAAAGTCTCTGTTAGTCCAAAAAAAAAAAAAAAAGTAGAGAGACAAATAAATTGAGTAAGAAGTCTGCCAAGCAAAGGGAGATAAGATGGTACATATTTTGATTACTTAAAACACTGGCTTTATGCCTCACAAGATATGTAAGAATAAAGGTGCCAAAACCTAAGTTCTTCCCAGTGGAAAAAAAATGGATTTAGTAAAGTTAGTAGGCACAATGATCTGAACTGTAGCTGTTGCACCCTTCATAGTCAGCTCCCCAAAACTGCTCATCAAACATTGTCTCAGTGTTTCACTGCTGCTTTATATTCCCATGCAGGTTTATGTTGTGCTCCTTCTAAATAATAATGACATAAAAAATAAACAAAANGTGGCCTCCTCTGGACCTGCTCCAACACTTCCATGTCCTTCCTGTGCTGGGGGCTCCAGAACTGCACACAGGACTGCAGGTGGGGTCTGAGGAGAGCAGAGCAAAGGGGCAGAATCCCCTCCCTTGCCCTGCTGCCCACACTGCTCTTGCTGCAGAGGTTATTAACGTTTCCTAGCGGCAGCACAAGCACCTGAGGACGCAGGAATGCCGACGAGGGCCCGTAGGGGTCCTGGGTGAAGCGACCTCAGCGGTGTTGCTGCTGACACTAATCCACTTTGTGGCTTTGTCTTTTTTGTCTTGCAGCCTCCCAGTGTTCCTGACTACCCTCCGTCCGATGGGTATGCATTCAGTAACACAGTGTACAAAAGAGGGCCTCTGCTGGACCAGGGGGCGGCGGTGGCTGCCTTTAAGCAAACTGTTAGCCGCCATGTAGATAGGTAACACTGAACCAGCGGCGTGCGTGGTGCTGTGGATAACTGTCCCCACTGGTTGCTGTCGGGGTGTCTGTCATTACCTCTGGCTGTGTCTGGAGCAGATCATTGCTTCTGTCAGGAAGGGATTCTGGGTAGCAGCGGGCGTGCTGCTTTTGCTTCCCTCAGGCACAGGGTTAAAGCCCTCGCGGCGCCATTGCTCTGGTTGCCTGTGCCGTGCCGTCAATGCTTTTGCCAAAAACACTGGAGTGGAATGCCACCCCCACTGAGAACCCAGAATCCTGCTCCTTGGGCTTCACATTTTATGCCTGCTTTGTTTCATATTCTTAAATGTGCTCTGCCTCTTTTTACAAAGAGTGAGAAGTCTGCTCTCAGGTTCACCTGTCCTGCTCTTGGATGATTGTTTGATTTATTCAGTGGATCTCTTAGTGCTCTGTAGTCTCCTGCTTTTTGTTTTCTGGGCTGGTACATAAATATCCACTTTAAGAATAGTAACTCCTTGTTTCTCCAACTTTTCTTTCAAACACAGCAGAAAATTCTCTGAAGAGTTTGGATAGCAACCAGTGTCTTTTTGCACCTTATCTTTTATCCCCTTCATTCGAGCCTAAATTCGAACAGCTCAACAAGATCAAATGCAGTGATCCTTAGAGTCTCAGCCTTGTCTGTGGGCAGAATTTATACCAGCAGAGGCTGTGGGAGTAAATTTCTAAAGCAATGTTGGAGCTGCTCCCCCATGCCAGCTCATATTCTGTATAGACCATAGGAGCAGTATTTTGGCTTACATGCCAGGGAAGGTGGCTGAGCTTTTTGCCTCTGGTGGCTGGTCAAAACAGCATTGTTGAAAAGCTTTGCATAAAGCCCTGGGTTTGAGCTGTGTTTTAAATGATGCTGTTGTTGATCTGCATGCAAACAATCCCCCCTGTGGGGCGTGCAGGCTGAAGACTCCATTCTTTTCCTGAACTTTGGCTTTATTCCTCACAACAGCAGCAGAAATAGTCATCTCTTGATCATTTTCTCAGATTTGGTTACTGCTTGAGATCTTGTTGCAGGACCAGCCTAGATCATGGAATCATAGANCTCCAACAGTTCCATGTCCTTCCTGTGCTGGGGGCTCCAGAACTCTAAATTCCTGCCTTATCTGCAGTGTGATAAGACCTGTTTTGTCTATTCAGAGTAAGAGTATTCCATGCAAATGTTGTTGCCTCCATTTCAGGTTTAGGGAATGAGCCTTATTGCCTTGAACCACTCACTGATGATATCAGCATATCTGGCTGCAGCTGAAAGAGTCATCCAAGCCTCCTTTGTGGAGGGCAAAGAGAAACCAGGGTGTCTTAGTTCATGCAAGATGAAATGAGTCTCTTAAAAGATACAAAATGAGACATGCTGTAGTGCTGCCCATTTCTCCCCACTGATTGTAGGAGGGAGTCTGGATGGCTGGTACTGATGCGCACATCCACAGCGTGCCCCTGCCTTCTGTCTCTTCAACATGACGCACATTCCCATTTATTGACTCTTGAGACATACCATGTGCCCAGCAGGAACTCCTTAATGGGGGAAAACTTTTCATACCCATTACCTCCAGTGACTTCCCTTTAAAGATCAATTTTAAAGCATCCATGGAGAAGCAGGTAGAGGAGTGAGTTTAGGGGAGGGAGTGACAAACTCAAACTAACCCTTTCAAAAGATCCTTGTTCAAAGCTGCAAGGACAAAACAGAGGAAGCTGAGGGCAGACCTCATTTCTCCTCATTTTTGTGGAGAATCATTGTTGTAAGAGCCATTTAAAAGCCAGTGATTATAGCACACTTAAGCTGGTGCTGTTGTGTATTTGTTCCTTAAAACTTTGGCTCTGTCAAAGATGTCAGTGGTTTCAGCTCTCTTTCCTCAGTGATTTGTGCTTACCTGAGCTTTTCATGCATCTAAATCCTTGTTAGTAAATCACACCACATGAAATATCACAAAATAAGGGAGGCTGAGGGCAGACCTCATGGCTGTCTACAGCTACCTGAAAGGACCTTGTGGAGAAGTTGGTGCTGGTCTCTTCTCACAGGTAAATAGTGATAGAAGAAGAGGGAATGGCCTCAAGCTGCAACTGGGTAGGTTTAGACTGGACATTAAGAAAATTTTGTTCACAGCAGGAGTGTTCAGGCATTGCAGTGAACTGCCCAGGGAGGTGGTGGAGTCACCAACACTGCATGTGTTTAAAGGTCATTTGGATGTGGTGCTTGGGACATGGTTTAGGGTGCAGCTGGTAGAGTAGGGATATCAGTTGGGCTTGGTGATCCCAAGGGTCTTTTCTAACCTGAATGGTTCTGTCATTCCTAATGAGCAGTCCAAAGGCAGTGGCTAAACCACCCACTACTTTCTGAAAGACAGGAGGGTTACACCTCACCCAGTGAAATTTTATAGAGTCATAGAATCATAGAATGGTAAGGTTGGAAGGGACCTCAAAGGTCATCTAGTTCCAACCCCCTGCCGTAGGCAGAGACACAATCACAGACCTGTGCTAGTGGGAGGTGTCCCTGCCTATGGCAGGGGGTTGGAACTAGATGATCCTTGAGGTCCCTTTCAACCTTAACCATTCTATGATTCTATAACCTGAGTAAGCCTCATTTCAACACGCCAGGACCTCAAATGAGGTGTGCTCTGTAAACCAAGTGCCAGGATCTTAAACTTTCAGTGTGATATTAGATATATTGGGGACTCTCTCTGATGCTGGAAGAGTACTGAACAGTTTTTCAGCAAATTGTGTGGTGTTTCAAAGTAGTATGCTGTGTAGCTTGGTTTTGCACTGTCCTTTGAGTGGAAGCACCCTGCAAGTCGATGCAATCCACTGGGGTCTTGAGCAGTGTGCACTGGAGAGCAGAGGGCTGCAGCTGCTGTACATCAGATAGGCAGCAGGGAAGTGTTGAGAGTGTTTGTAACGTGAGTAAATCATTAAGGTGTGCTTGAAGGATTATGGTCTCCTCAGAAGCATAAAGCCATTGCCTGAACCATGTTCTGGGAATGTTGTTGATTGAGGCTGGTGAGGGGCCTGGAGCACAGCTCTGTGAGGAGAGGCTGAGGGAGCTGGGGGTGTGCAGCCTGCAGAAGAGGAGGCTCAGGGCAGACCTCATTGCTCTCTACAGCTGCCTGAAGGGAGGTTGTATCCAGGTGGGGTTGGGCTCTTCTGCCAGGCAACCAGGGACAGAACAAGAGGACACAGCCTCAAGCTGTGCCAGGGCAGGTTTAGGTGGGATGTTTGGAAGTTCCTCAGAGAGAGTGATTGGCATTGGAATGGGCTGCTCAGGGAGGTGGTGGAGTCCCCATCCCTTGTTTAAAAGGAGCTGCATGAGGCACTTAGTGCCATGGTTTAGTTAATTAGGTGTTAGGTGATAAGTTGGACTTGATGATCTCAAAGGTGTTTTCCCACCTGGTTACTTCTGTGATTGCAACAGAGTGGAGTGAAAGTGAATTAAAAAAAAATTCTTCATGAGTTATGGTTGTTTTATTTTCTCCCTTTTTAAGGGATCAGGATAGTTAGGTGTGGACAAGGTAGGAAGACACAGGCAGTGAAATGAGTTTGGAAAGGAAACCTAAGAGTAAAAATACCTTCAGAAGTTTATTAGTAGTCATATTTCTGAGACAGTCAAGTTCAAAAGGAGTTCAAAATTAATTAAATTTTGAGTGGGTGGAGGCAAGAATTTGGATTACATCTTTCAGCCTTAGAACAGTTATTCTGCAGGCTGGGGTTCATCCCATGGCTTTTCCACTTGCTCTTCAAACACTTCTAGTGATTTGTCTCTCTTTGGAAATCATCTTTCAATCTAAATCCAACTCTTCCTTTGTTCTGCTCTTCACATCAAGTGAGACAGTTCTCCACAGCCATGCAGTAGCTGTAGGTAACTGCTGGATTGCTCAGGCACACCTGGGACCCAGGGTTACACAGCAGCCACACCAGCAACCATCTTCATTCCTATCCCTGTGCTGCAAGGTCGTATGCAACATTTCAAGCCATGGATTGCTTCGTGTTTTCATTATCTATTTCATTTTGTTGTTGTTAAACTTTACTACCTGGTGTGGATTTTGGTTGTTGGGTGTAATTTGCAGTAAGTGAATAAAGTTCCTGCTTCTTTTGGACCTGCTTTGAGGGTGCTGGGAGGGGTGTGTGGGGTGGTTCTCAACTTGAAGAGATACTTCCTCAAAGAAACTAGTAGCTTCTTGCCCAGAGGCCTTCTGAATAGGTCTTTCATCATGGAAAAAGAAAGCCACAAAGTTAAACTGTGGCATGAACCCTGTTTGTAGTTGCCAAGAAGCTATTTTTAATTTTTTTTTTAATTGATGCAGTAGCTTGAGGTTGTTAAGAGTTGATGACATTTTGTGGTCAATTAAGAAAACTCATCTAGGTGAGCATTTTTTTTTTAGAGATTCATTCCAGTGGTGTGGAGGCAAAAAAAAAAAAAAAAAAAAATCAGGGAGTTAAAAATAAATCTGTAAAATCTTCTATGTTTTTGAAACAAGATTTTCATACAAAGCAGATCTCAATTATTTACAAGCAGATCTCAGTTATTTACTAAGTATAGTTTATGTAGCAAATGATTGATTAACCTACTGTAGGGAACCAACCTAAATATAGTGTGCATGTTTGCCTTAAGTTGTTACCAGACCTCTTGCAAGCAGTGAGCCAATAAAGACTGCTAGCTCTTGAAGTTCATGAAGTCAAGCACCCCTTTTTGTTTCTTTTTTTTTTTTTTTTTGGCACTTAAATCTGTGTGTTAGGAACTCCAGTGGCATCAGGTTATGGTGGGGTGGATTTTATTTTGTTTGTTTGTTTAAATGTTTTTCAGGCTATTGGAAGAAGAAGGCATTTTGGCTGTCTTTTGTTTGCCCACTGACCAACAGGCTGCTCTTTGCTTTGCAGGAACTATGAGGCACACAGCAAAGCACAGAGCAAGAAATATGCCAAATGCAAGTATGAATTTATGGCAAGAAACAACAGTGAACTTTCTGTCATGAAAGAAGAGATTGTAGAGGTAACTTTTTCAAAGAGAAACCACAACTTTCTGGTGCTACTCAAAGCTGAGGACACTTTCCCTGTGGGCAGTGTGGCTCTGTCTTTAATGACTACTTCAATGTCTTTGATTTATCTCCCTTAATATAGCCAGTTCAAGTAATTTATTCTGTATTGTGGACCAGATAAGCAATTTCTGTGCTGAAATAGAAATGTTTTGTGTTTCTCCTGTCTTGTCTGGTGTTGCTTTTAAAAGCCTTGTTTAACAGTATCTAAATAAGTGTCTCTGGCAAACACTGTGTGTGTGCACATGGGGTATAGTGAAAGACTTTGCTTTTCTGGAGGAAATGGTGTCCTGAAAGCTAGAAGGGAAGGAGCAGCAGGGATGTGTGAGATTGCACAACAGCTAGTCAGATTTCAGGAACATAAAAGGTTTCAGCTCAACATGAGGAGAAACTTCTTTACAGTGAGGGTAACAGAGCCCTGGAACAGGCTGCCTAGAGAGGCTGTGGAGTCTCCTTCTCTGGAGGCTTTCCAAACCCACCTGGATGCATTCCTGTGTGAACTACCCTAGGGGATCCTGCTTTGGCAGGGAGGTTGGACTGGATGATCTCTGGAGGGCCCTTCCAACCTCTAAAGTTCTGTGATGCTCCTGACCAGCCTGCTCCAGTTCCCTGTTTCCTCAGAAGTGCACTCTCTCCAAGTTTGTGCTCTCCTAAAATGATGCTTGGCTACTCTTTTTGTCAACAGCATGTAGGTTGTAGAGCTGCCATCCTCTCTGCACAAGTCTTAGGTTTTCATTCCTCTGTCCTCTCTACACATCTGAATTTACAGAGGTTGATTACACACTTTTCTTCCATATCCTTCCCTGAGAGCCACATTTGGGAACGTTGTGATGGGTTAGAGTGGATCCCTCCCCCAATAGCTTCTTACAAACCTGCCCCAGAGAGAGAGTAAATTCACTGCAACTCAAGAATTGGGAAAGTCAGAAAAATGAAATTGGATTTTTACAGTTTAAATGTAACAGTATAGAGAGAACAAACTATACTGTAACATAGTATAGTATAGTATAGTATATAATATAGAATGGAATCATAGAATCATAGAATGGTAAGGTTGGAAGGAGACCTCAAGGATCATCTAGTTCCAACCCCCTGCCATAGGCAGGGACACCTCCCACTAGCAAAAGTCACTCAAGGCCTCCTCCAACCTGGCCTTGAACACCTCCAGGGAGGGAGCAGCCACAACCTCCCTGGGCAACCTGTGCCAGTGTCTCACCACCCTCACTGTAAAGAACTTCCTCCTAACATCCAGTCTAAATAGTATAGTATAGGTTATTGTAGTATAGAATATAATAACCTTAGAGAAGATGGGGATGGGGGTCAAGTGGCAGCAAAGCAGCAGCCAAAACAGCAGTGAGGGAAGATAGCAGCAGGCATAGCAGAGGCAGCAAAGGGGGAGATACAAACTGTGCTTCCAGACATAAGCTTTTGATGCTCCAATGAAATGATATTAACTTATCCATTGTTGCCATTTCATGGCCTATCCCTGGAATGTTCACCTCTCCACTCAGAGACTCCACCACTTCTAAGTTTCTCTGCTCCTAATTTTTTGTATGCCTGGGATAGAAATGTAGCTCAAAAGGCCACAAACGTGCAGTGTGACCATGGGAAGTGAATGATAATCAAGGGAACTTCACAGGGCTTTCTTCAGGACATTTGTGTCAGCCCCTTTGGCAATCTCAGAACCTGGCAAAGTGGTGGTTTTGGTTTGAAACGATGCAGAGGTGAGGTACTGACAGGAGCAAACTCCAGTTAAAAAAACGCAATTAATTAATACGCAATTAACCAAATTATTTCAGATCCTGGACGACAGGAAGCAGTGGTGGAAAGTTCAGAATAAAAGTGGCAGCACAGGCTTTGTGCCAAACAACATTTTGGACCCTCTGAGGAGTCAAGAAGGTGGTCTAGGATGGCCAGAGCCTGCATATACCCGCACCATCCAGGTAATGTCTGCTCTTAGGAGCAAAACGTTCTTCTGAAGTGCATATGTGTGTGTGTGGAGGAGGAAGAGGCTCACAGCAAGGCTAAAATACTTGCTTGTTCCACCAGTGTGTCAAAAATTGTGCCAGGCTGAGGCTCATTTCTGTACTAGTGGGAGGTGTCCCTGCCTATGGCAGGGGGTTGGAATTAGATGATCCTTGAGGTGCCTTCCAACCTTACCATTCTATGATTCTATGTGCATAGAGTCTGACATGAGAATGAAGTTGGTAGAGGCAGGGCAACAAACCTTTAAGGGTTGTTGGGTTTGGGTTTTTTTTTTCCTGCTTATTTTCTTAGAGGTGGTAATGTTGACTCTAATGGATGTGTATGTATTTATTTCAATTGCAAATATCCTTTGTGGATTGATAGCTGTTGATGCCAAAGAAGGAGTTTGAATTATTTAAGGTAGGGTGATCTTTGTTTCTCCTAGGAGAGTGAATGCTACCTTTTCTTTCTCTTTTTTTTTTTCTCCCCATCTTTGTGTGTCTCTTTCTTGGTCTTGAATTGATGTAATTATTGCTGTTTTGGATTCATTAACAGATGGGTGTCTTTGCTTTTGAATTTACAAAGCAGATATTATTCAGCTACTGTGCCTGTGCATCAGTAGCACTGTGTTCTTCCAACCTAAAAAAAACTGTTGGTTTTTTTTCCCTTCATCTTGCAGTGTGGAAATAAGTTTGGTTTTGTTGTTGTTTCTTTTGTACATCAAACAGGATGAGAGGGTAAAAAAAAAAAATTAATAAAACAAATCTTAACATCAGTGCCATTGCCCACCTGAGTAAGGATATACAGGATGAAGTTGCAATGTGTATTTTCAGACAACATTAAAGTGGGCCAGGAACTCCTGAAATAAGAGATTGTGTTTTCTAAGACTGGTTTCTTCTCTTTCTTGCCTTGCAGTTTTGAAAGGTTAGGCAAACAACTTTGGTTTAAGCAGAAATTCCAGGCTTGACTATCAATTTTTCAGTCCAGATGAAAACCAAACTTCTGTTGAAACTTGAAGTTAAATTTGATTTTTATTCCTTGTGCCTACACACTGCAACCAACGATTGCAAAATGAGAAGTGTCACACTGGTGCTGTTGACTGCTTCTGCTGCAGACTCATCACAGAGTCCCAGGCAAAGGTGTTGCTGTGCTGGACAATCTGTGCAAAGATACCATAAAAGCTGCAGCTTGTCACAGAACCACAGAACTGTCAGGGTTGGAAGAGACCTCAAGGATCATCCAGTTCCAACCCCCCTGCCATGGCCAGGGACATTTTCCACTAGATCAGGTTGCCCGGAGCCACATCCAATCTGGCCTTAAAAACATCCAGGGATGAGGCTCCCACCACCTCCCTGGGCAACCTGTGCCAGTGTCTCAGCATCCTCATGGTGAAGAACTTCTGCAGTATTTCCAGTTTTGCCATGGATGTGGAAAAATCTCTTGAGAAAGAGGTCCTGTGCTGTTTCTGGCACACCATGGGTAATCTCGAGCTTGGTGGGCTTGCATCAGACTGTTCCTGAATTTCTTTTCCTCTCTCTAATTATTTTCCTGTATTGTATGAGCTCATTCTAAACTGAGCATGGCTTTTGCCTCTCTGAAATGAAGCATGCATCTGGAGTGCTGGTCAAATCCTGATTTAAAGAGCTGACTTGTTAAACATTTTGCTGCATGTCATTTGGAATTTGCCAAGAAATCCTGGGCAGACTGAGTACGCCTCACACAATCATCACAGAAGGATAAGGTTGGAAGGGACCCCAAAAAAATGATCTAGTCCAACTCCACTTTTGACTGGAGGTTCTTTCAGTATTCTTGAATGCACTGCAGGTTTTCAAGTTATCTGCTTGAAATAATTACATCAGATGGGACATAGCAGAATAATCATTTTCACAAAGGACTCTGTGTGGACCTGTGAAAATGAGGGTCAGAAAGCAGCGTTTAAGACAACTTTGTTTCTTTGGCCTCTAGCAGGTTGTTCTCTACTGTCTCTATTGATCACAGGATGTTAGGGGTTGGAAGGGACCTCTGGAGATCTTCAAGTCCAACCCCCCTGCCAGAGCAGGACCATAGAATCTAGTGCTGGTCACACAGGAATGCGTCCAGACAGGGCTGGAAAGTGTGCAGAGAAGGAGACTCCACAACCTCTCTGGGCAGCCTGTGCCAGTGCTCTGGGACCCTCATGTTGAGGTGGAACTTCCTGTGCTGTAGTTTCCATCCATTGCTCCTTGTCCTATCTCAGGGTACAAGTTAGCAGAAGCTGTCCCTGTCCCTTCCTTCCTGACCCCCAGCCCTCAGGTGTTTATATAAATTTATTAGATCCCCTCTCAGGCTTCTCCTCTCCAGACTAACCAGCCCCAGGGCTCTCAGCCTCTCCTCATCAGGCAGTGCTCCAGTCCCTTCAGCATCCTTGCAGCCCTCCCTCAGACTCTCTCAAGTAGATCCCTGTCCCTCTTGAACTGGGAAGCCCAGAACTGGATGCAGTATCCCAGGTGAGGTCTCACCAGGGCGGAGCAGAGGGGGAGGAGAACCTCCCTTGATCTGCTGGCCACACTCTTCTTAATGCACCCCAGGATGCCATTGGCCCCCTTGGCAAGAAGGGCACATTGCTGTGCCATGGAGCACCTGGTGTCCACCAGGGCTCCCATCATCAACTGTCAGCTTCACATACTGTGAAACTATTAAGGAACACAATGAACTAATTGCACAGGATAAATGGAGTCCTTCCCAGGATGTGTCAGTAATACTGCTCTTAACTTTATAGTGGTGATTCTAGTTTCAGCACTCCCAAGCAGGATCCTTTTCTCTTTTCCCCTCTGACAGACACATGGTTGATTTGGAATCTGTTTGCATAACCCTGTTTATTTTCATAACAGTGCTGTGGGACATTGCTGCTATTTCAGAGAGAAATGAGGCATTGAAGGGATGACTGCCTTCCCCAAGGTCAAACAGGAGAACTTGTGACTAGAGCAGGAAATGGAAGTGGTTCCTACAAGTGCCTTTGCCAGCCCTGGGAAACAAGCAGGCTCAGTGCCTGGTGCTGTGCAGTTTTTACCGCTCCCCTAAGTCATCCTCAGTTTTCAAAGGACTGCTTTCAAAGCAGGCTTTCTGCTGTGGTGAGCCACAGAGAAGTCTTGTGTGCAAGGTTAGCCTATTCACAGGCTAATGGCCAGCTGACCAAAGGATGTTTCCAGATTGTTGGGAAGGATTAAAGATTCCACTGGGAGAGGTGATGTTTTCATTCAATCATTCCACAGACAGAGACCCTTTCCGTGAGACGCTTTGTTACCATCATTATTCCCACTGCTGCAAAATTTGGTTTACTCTGTCTGTTCACTCTCCTCATGGCCCCACTAGATTAGATACTGATTTTTCCCTCAGTCTCTTTCAGGATCCAGATCCCAGATAGCTACTTGAGAGCCCTGAATTGCCTGAGATGATACTTGCAGGAGCACTGCAAGCAGTACTGTAGTTATTGCATCGTCTTTGTGACTCAGAGACTGTAACATTTAGTTCAGTCAGTGAGAGGTTTTACTCTGTTTTTGCTTGTTGGGTATTGTTGTTGTGCATTTAGCAGAGCATTTTGCTGATTGCTTATGTTTTCCACTAATATTATTTATCCAAGCTTCTGGTCCTTCACTCTGCCTCTATATTGTCATCCCACAGTGGTACTTCCCCATCTCCTTATGCATGAACAGAAAAGAGTTTTCCAAGCACTCTGATTTTTTTTTTCCTTCNCATCCTCATGGTGAAGAACTTCTGCAGTATTTCCAGTTTTGCCATGGATGTGGAAAAATCTCTTGAGAAAGAGGTCCTGTGCTGTTTCTGGCACACCATGGGTAATCTCGAGCTTGGTGGGCTTGCATCAGACTGTTCCTGAATTTCTTTTCCTCTCTCTAATTATTTTCCTGTATTGTATGAGCTCATTCTAAACTGAGCATGGCTTTTGCCTCTCTGAAATGAAGCATGCATCTGGAGTGCTGGTCAAATCCTGATTTAAAGAGCTGACTTGTTAAACATTTTGCTGCATGTCATTTGGAATTTGCCAAGAAATCCTGGGCAGACTGAGTACGCCTCACACAATCATCACAGAAGGATAAGGTTGGAAGGGACCCCAAAAAAATGATCTAGTCCAACTCCACTTTTGACTGGAGGTTCTTTCAGTATTCTTGAATGCACTGCAGGTTTTCAAGTTATCTGCTTGAAATAATTACATCAGATGGGACATAGCAGAATAATCATTTTCACAAAGGACTCTGTGTGGACCTGTGAAAATGAGGGTCAGAAAGCAGCGTTTAAGACAACTTTGTTTCTTTGGCCTCTAGCAGGTTGTTCTCTACTGTCTCTATTGATCACAGGATGTTAGGGGTTGGAAGGGACCTCTGGAGATCTTCAAGTCCAACCCCCCTGCCAGAGCAGGACCATAGAATCTAGTGCTGGTCACACAGGAATGCGTCCAGACAGGGCTGGAAAGTGTGCAGAGAAGGAGACTCCACAACCTCTCTGGGCAGCCTGTGCCAGTGCTCTGGGACCCTCATGTTGAGGTGGAACTTCCTGTGCTGTAGTTTCCATCCATTGCTCCTTGTCCTATCTCAGGGTACAAGTTAGCAGAAGCTGTCCCTGTCCCTTCCTTCCTGACCCCCAGCCCTCAGGTGTTTATATAAATTTATTAGATCCCCTCTCAGGCTTC
>WBNM01023070.1:2896-17767 GCA_013399055.1 Ramphastos sulfuratus | reverse complement strand
GGCAAGGGAGGGGATTCTGCCCCTTTACTCTGCTCTCCTCAGACTCCATCTGGAGTACTGTGTGCAGTTCTGGAGCCTCCAACACAAGAAGGACATGGAAGTGTTGGAGCGGGTCCAGAGGAGGCCACAAAGATGCTCAGAGGGCTGCAGCAGCTCTGCTATGAGGACAGGCTGAGAGAGTTGGGGCTCTGCAGCCTGGAGAAGAGAAGGCTTCATGGAGACTTTATAGTGTCCTTCCAGTATCTGAAGGGGGCCTACAGGAAGCTAGGCAGTGACTATTGACAAGGTCTTGCAATGACAAGATGAGAGGTAATGGGTTTAAACTGGGAGAAGGGAGATTTAAATTAGATGTTAGGAGGAAGTCCTTTCCAGTGAGACACTGGAACAGGTTGCCCAGGGAGGTCGTGGCTGCTCCCTTCCTGGAGGTGTTCAAGGCCAAGTTGGATGAGGCCTTGAGCGACCTGTTCTAGTGGGAGATGTCCTTGCCTGTGGCAGGGAGCTTGAACTGGAAGAGCTTTGAGGTCCCTTCCAACCTAAACCATTCTATGATTCTATGGTTAAATCTTTGTGTTCATTAAATACAAGGAAGAGTACACTGGAAAGGAAAAGCTAAGGACTTTCCCTCTTCATATCATCTGCAGACCTCAATCCCTGACCAGACACAGCATCCTGGAGCTGATGTGATAAAACATGAGACTCAGTTCAGTGGCTCCTACAGAAAAGTCTGACAAAGGAAGCTGGTCCAATTTAAGGACCTACAAGGACCCCTCCTGCTGGACTTCTTCCAAAGTGCCCATCTGTGACAGTTTGAGGCATCCTGGCCTCCCTTAACCCACAGGGACAGGGGCCCATCCCAAAGGGATGGATCTGCTTGTCCCAGGATATTGCAATGTTGTTATTCTATTCTGTCTTCCGGTATCATAGCTTAAAAGGCAGTGCCTGACTGATGCCCTTCCCTTCTCCCTGCCTTTCCCTCCCTCCCTTCTCTCTGGGAACAGTGTGCCTTCCTTATCTCAGGGTTCATGGGGGAGATGGCTGGCAGGGAACTGAGCTGGCAGGGAACTGAGCTGCGTCACGCAGCCTGCTGAGGCTTGGTGGGCCCCAGGTCGGGAGGGTGGTTTCAGTCTACCCTCAGGCTGACTGAGGGTGGAAGGGGTGGAGGATTCTAGAAGGCCAGTTTGAGCCTAATGAGTTTTGCACTTCTTCTACCTGCTTGCCTTTTGTATCTATGCTCTTGTAAATAGAACTTCTCTCTGACTCCCAGTCAGTGTGCAGCATCCTCATTTTCACTTTTGAAAGGGGGCAAGAGCCATTTCTGTCCTCCAGTCCTGGGTAGCTCACGGCCCCAAACTGGAACACCATCCCTGGAGATATTCAAAGTGAGGCTCACAAGGGTTCTGGACAACCTGATCTAGTTGAGGATGCCCCTTCTTACTGCAAGGGGAGTTGGACTAGATGACCTCTGGAGGTCCCTTCTGGCCCACACCATTCTATGAATCTGCTGCAAGGTCAGTTGGGGATTATGCTGCAGGGCATGGCTGCTCCCTGTCTCGTCGCTCATTTATTTAGGTGACTCCTCCAGAGTCAGTTTTCCCCTCAGCAGCTTTTGGGGTCCCCTTAGTGTCCTAGTTGTGAGCCATGAGCTGCCCAGGGCAAAAGGACAGAAAAAGTATTTTACCCCTTCCCAGGGAGTAAAGTAAAAATGTTCCACACTGGATTGGAAGTTAAAATGGAAATACTATTTACAAATATATATAAAAGGTATTCAGGTAACAGGAATACATACAGAAATTAAGCCCAGTTTTCCACATGAGCCTACCAGCTCCAAATCCTCTAGAGCCTTCCACAAACCTCCCACCCCCCACTCAACCTCAGAAGGCACAGGAACAAGCCAAACTGCCCTCACCACTAGACCCAGGCCTCATCAGAGCCAGTGGCATAGGTAGAAATTCGCTGCCAGCCAAGGCCAGGAGAAGACCTCTCTCTCCCTCACAAACCATAATGTAACAGCACACACGACAGAAGAGAGAGAGAAGCCAGAGAACTCTGCGCTCCCTTAAACAGAGTGATACAAGAAGATGGAATGAATTACAATATCCTGGGACAGGCTGCCCATCCCCCTCGGAGTCTCTCTAGTCTCTGGAGGACTTTCTTTATGGTTATACCAATTAAGTCTTAATTTAGCTTAATCTACAACACTCAGAGAGCCTCTGTACTTTGTTCTTCTTCCTACTTCTTGTTGGCACTGATATATTTCATCATCAAAAGACTATACCCAACCTTCACACTAACTCACTTCTACCACAGGTTAAAACTGCTTGAAGCCACTATGCATTGCTCATCCATACACTCCCCCAACAGATCCCTGTGGCAAAACCACCAAAACTCAACTTCCCCAAGTCAGTCACGAGCCATGACCGAGCACAAATTCTGCAGCCTGCTGTGTTGCAAGTGTCTCTGTTCACTGGCATACAGCCTGCAGCAATCCTCCAAGGCAATGTGAAATGAAGGAAAGGTGAGGAAAGTTTGTCTTCCTCTGCCTGCTCTGCAAGTCTAAGACATGATCCCGGAAGTGATCATAAGGGATTGCACATCTGCTGTATTTAGATCCTGCGACAATGGCATTACCAGACTGCACTCACCTTTCAATTTCTTCTTTCCAAATTTTAACCCAAATAGAGACATCCCAGAACTTAATTTAGTCCAACTCCATAGAACTTCTGCAAAAGAGAAAAGAGAAGGTAATTCACAATGTGGTGTTCCAGTCTTGCAGCATCACATGTGGTAAAACGAAATAGCATCTCGGGTTTGCAAGTTACACTGTATCACTAAGAGCTGCCTTATCTTGGACATTTTGATCTGTTCACCTCCTGACACTGCACAATGAAGGGGCTGGTGAAGAAGAGACTGAAAACGACATTCCTTGTACATTTGCCCTACATGAAAAGGAGAAGTACACACGCAAGGCTTATGCTTAAGGTACACAGGAACTGTGTGACTACACAGACTAGCCTCAGGGAGGAGAAGAAAGCAGAGGGAAACACTGGTTTCCTGTGCTCAAAATGTTCTGGCTCACACTGTTGTCTGTCTGCTGGTCACTGTGCCTGTTTGGGGTAGACTAGGCTGTATGGCTCTGAGTAAAATTTCTCCCCCACTGGCTGCAAACCTCCTGGCCCAGATGCCTAAAGCCAGGCACCAGAAATGCATTTAAGACACTTAGTATGTCCTAATACTTGAGAAGAGTGTTGAACAAAATCACACCAAGACCTGCTGGTAGTGAAACTTACAGTGTTCCAAGCATCAGATGGTTTATTTAAAAGACTTAACAGTATCGTTAGTGCTGACAGCCTGTGAAGATCTGTGAGCACGGAAAAAGCCGGCACTGCCCGGCATGCTTGGCTGACTTGGAGCCTAAATCAACATAAATTCTCTAGCAGTTGCTTAAATGGCCAGGGGAGCCACGTTGAGAATTTGAGGGAATCTTAATCTGTCCAGAACAAGTTTTCTTCATCATAGAATGAAGTTTCTTGCACTTTATCATATAGTGTCTGAGCAGAGCGAGGCTGTCTAAGGAGACAGGTGTAGCAAATTCATCATATTGTGGAAATACACAAATGCAAATGCATCCTGTGCCGTGTCTGAATGCAAGCCTGATACATCAGCCCTGGATAATGGCTGGTGCAAGCTTAGGCTTCATGTCTTTTCAGAAAAGGAAGTTAAAGTTTGAGGGAAACTCTACTATCATTACATAGGTTGAACATTTCTGTGCAGAAGTCTATTCCAGATGCTAAAGCAAAGCTATATTTAGCAGCTACAATTCAATGAGCCTGAGATAAGGCAAACAGCAGTGGGTAAACACCAGCCAGCCAGCAAAGTACTGCACACCCTGAGCAAGGCACAGCCCTGGCACAGTGCTCCCCACCGCTCACTGTGGTGTTCAGAAACTCCTCTGTGCCTGCTTTGCTTAGTGGCATCATTTTTCTATCACTCATGCAAATCCAATTGTTTCTGCTCACCAGAATTTCCTCTCCAGAATTTCCTCTCTCCATGGAGCTAAACCACTTAAAGTTACAATCTTCAATGTCACAACCTAGAAGTTTCTCAGCCCTGCTGACCAGCCTTACTTTGCATCCCNGGGAGTACACTACTCACACACCCAGAGGTAAAGATTTCAGAGTTCCCAAAGCATCAGGAGCCGCAGATCTTATAATCACTGTCCACTGACAATGCAAAGATACAAAGGGCTGGATGGTTGTAATTGTCATATTGTCATATAGTGCTAAACTATTGCAGTATTTTCCAAACATTTTAGGACAACCACCCAGGGCTACCAAACCTCTCCCAGATGTCCACTCAGTTGACAGGTATATAATGTCAGCAGAGGAGGGGGGAAGAAGGAAGCTTGTATTTGTGGGGAAGCAGAGAACAGAGGCTGGTTGTAAGTCTCATTTTAGCAGTAATATTATGAAACAAACAATAATGTTAAGATCTGAGTCTCACAAATAAAGAAACTTAAACTTCCTTCAGCTCTGACACATGGCTTTTGTTAATTAATTCTTTAATCAGTGGTTTCTGGCGAGACTGCAACAATGCATTTTGGCAATGATGGCATTTTGAATGCCTTCGGTTTCCCAGTGAATTTGGTTAGGATTGCATTCATGAAACATTTTTTACTCAGCAGCAAATTCAAGTTGCCATTATGGCCAGCACAGACGTCCTTACAGGCTCACCATTCCCATAAAGCCTTGTATTTTAGGGCAGACATGGGTGATAGCTTTTCCATACCCATTTGTACCAACTGTAATTTCCATCACACAGATTTTGCATAGCTGCTTCCTTAGTTAAAGCCCAGGAGTTACGAATCCTTTCCCAGCTGACCTATTCCTTTATGCCAAACTCAGTTCCTGGCTTGCCCAAACCACAATGTCATTTCAGAATGTGTCATTATTCAATGGGGACACACACAGAGGCATTAAGTGCTTGACACACCCCTATTGCACTAAGGTGCACCCTTTATTTTCATAAATACCCTCCTTTGCTGCTTTATATTGACTCACACATCTAGTCCTCACACTTGAACTAGTAAGCCACTTACCTACATTTTCTGTGTGTGCCTGCCTGCTCATATCCAGGTCTGTTTCAGTACACCTTCACGCTTCCAAGTTTCTGTTTTCAGTCTAAGCATTCATTGCTCAGCAATGAACCTACCTAAGCAAATCATGGTGCAGTTGTTCCTTTTGATGGTACTTCAGGTGTCGCTTCCATTTCTGTTAGCTCTCACAACTTCTACAGATAGATGAGAGTACCTGGCTGACCATAACTCTGCTCATCTTTAAGTCTCAGGTCTTTTCCTTTGAATATTTTGGACTTTCAGTCTTACCTGTAGGCCGTAACATTTTTACACCTGTATCTATCAACATTCTTCCATTTTTTTTCCCTCCCAAGATTCCATATGTAATCGAAATTTGTATCCCTGCTCTGTTTTCTTTATGTATCTGAGATCCAGTTTCAGTTCCAAAATTGCAACAATAGGTCTTCAACCTCGTATCATTCATATACACTGCTACAATTTTAATTTCCCTTTGAGCTTTATGGGAAAAATTATTATAAAATTATAGAATCATTTTGCTTGGAAGAGAGCTTTAAGATCATCATGTCCAACCATTTACCTAATGATCTGTCTCATGTTTCATTTTCATATGGCATGAAGTGCTTCTCAGATTTTGGTAAGACACTTTCACAGCCTCCTGTCCCTCAATTAATTGAAAATCCATAAAACACATCAAAAAACTTGCTAGAGTCAGAAAAAAAGGCAATTTCCCGTTTGTCTTCATTTTTCCTGGCGCCAACTGTTTTCAGAAACAAAGTGAAGAACAGCTTCAATCTCCTCAAGTTGCCTTCCACAGTCAGTGTCAACCTTTCTGGACTATTTTTTGTCATTGCCATGTCCACTTGGTTATTTTGGTAGGTGTTTTTTCCAATTTTGTTTACTCCAGGTACTCCATACTGTTAAGTAATCAAACTCACAGTATTGAAATAACTAGGCAGGTCCAAATCCTCTGTTTAGCAGAACACATGTTACTTCCCCATGTTTCCAAATTCAATATAAAAAAAAAAAATTAAATCTCATGTTCCCAGTTTTTTATTGATGGACATATAAGCTATGAATAAATTACCCTTTCTCACTATAGACTGATTTTGGACCAAAAAATACAAGAAGGAAGAAAATACAAGGGGAAGATGTTAGAGCCTACAGGTAAGATTGAGAGTCCAAAATATTTTGTAGCTACAGCTCTACAAACTGTCTAGCTATGAGTTATGCTTCTGTGAAGACAATCTGCCTGCTTTACAGCTACTGACATCTTGATATTGGCCTTTGAACACTTTAATATCCACAGCAAAAAGCTGCTTGGATGGGTCTTGAATAGGGAAGGAGTGCTTTCTTGCAAACCAAACTCAGCCTTATTTAGGAGCCAGACAAGAGCCAGATTTGCCTTTAGAACATGACTTCAAGGTTCCTGCCACATGAGGGGCAGATTCCACTGTGTGACAGTGCATGGGGTTTGCAAGGGCTACAGGTGAATTCAAACCCATGGGTTGCTAAGGCCTGCACTGCAAGGTGCAGGGAGGTGGAGGGAGGCACTTCCCGCTACTGCAGTGATGAGAATCATAGAATTGTAGAATCACAGAATCGTAGAATTGTAGCATCATAGAATCATGGAATCAATCATAGAATGGTCTGGGTTGGAAGGGATCTCCAAAGATCCAACACTTTCTGCAGTAAGCAGGGGCACCCTCAACCATATCAGGCTGCCCAGAGCCCTGTCCAATCTCACCTTAAATATCTCCAGGGTGAGCAGCAAAATAAGAAAAGACATGGCACAGATCAGATGAATGAAATGCAGATGTTGCAGATGGAAAACATGGCTAGTTTCTTGGTCCCATTTCTCTGGATGTAGCTACACAACACATCAGATTCAATAACAAATACAAATTAGGAACTACTTGATGCTTCTGCTTCCATCACCTGATTCCCAGACTCTGTGAAATGATCCATATTAAATACAATCATTTTTTGAAGGGTTATTTTAATCCAGATCATGAGGCGCAGTTCAGTACAGACCAAAATTCCTGCCCAAGTGGTGGTTGCAGCAGATCTGATCGGACAGTCAATTGTCCTATAATGCTGAAAGCAAATCCTCACAGTCCAGAGGAAATTAGACAGGAGAACAAGATTCCTTTGGTCAGTTTTGCTGCTAAACATAGTGTGGCATGTATACACCTTAGAAAAGCTAAATCAGGTAAAAGTTGAGAAAGCACTGAGCCACAAAAATTACTAAGGAAGTTGAACATCTTCCTTATGAGGAGAGACTGAGGGAGCTGGGGCTTGTTAGCTTGGAGGGGAGAAGACTAAGGGGTGAACTCATTCATGTTTATAAATATGTAAAGGGTGAGTGCCAGGAGGATGGAGCCAGGCTCTGCTCAGTGATGCCCAATGACAGGACGAGGGGCAATGGGTGGAAGTTGAGACATAGGAGGTTCCATGTGAACCTGAGGAAGAATTTTTTCACTGTGAGAGTGACAGAGCACTGGAACAGGCTGCCCAGGGAGGTTATCTGATGTGTTTCAGTGCGATCTGGTATAGGTGATCCTGCTCTGGCATTGGGGCTGGACAAGATGATCCTTTGAGGTCCCTTCTAGCCCCTGACAGTCTATGATTCTATAATTCTATACCATGCCTTCACTCACCAGATTTCCAATTCAGGTCAGGTTTTTTTTTTAAACCTATGTTCAGGTTGTGTAACAATAAGAAATAGCCATAGATTTTGGGTTTTTTGT
This sequence comes from Ramphastos sulfuratus, assembly GCA_013399055.1. Classification (NCBI taxonomy): domain Eukaryota; kingdom Metazoa; phylum Chordata; class Aves; order Piciformes; family Ramphastidae; genus Ramphastos; species Ramphastos sulfuratus. The sequence continues at coordinate 9,928 of WBNM01023070.1, read as the reverse complement.
TTATTTGTTTTCTTTTTTTTCAGATTAAAGTACTATCTAACCAATAACCCAGTATATAAGTAGATCCCAGGCGCTGGGCATCAGAACAGACAAGGTTCAAGACTGCTTGTGCTACCTGCTGGTGGTGTAATGCTGCTATACGTTACCAGGTGAACCAAATCTAAGTCCCTACATTTTGAGCACAGATCCCTTTCCAAGTGGGCTTGAGGGCACAACTGGGTAAACATTAACCACTTAAAATGCTTTACATCCTGGGACTCCCTGTTTTCTCCATGCCTTAGTTGCACTCCTGCTTTGGGGTTACACATGTCAGACACTACAGCATGAGAGTCATGTTCACTCCCAGGTGTTGCAGAGAAAGATAGTACAGTTGTTGCAATGTTTGCCAGTATCCCAGGAAGAGCAATGTAAAGGCCTGGCACACCTGGCATAGGCTAATGTAATGCACTGCACACAAGCATGTTCACAAAGGGGTCCCTTTAAATTTCTGGTGCATTTCTGGTCAAACTGTTCCAATGTTGGTTCCAAAGACAACAGTGCATTTGCTTTCTGCTATCAAAAGCAAACACAAACATTTTAGCCATGAGAAAGAATTAATAATCTTTTTATACTGAAATACAGTAGTGTTTATATTTCTCCACCCCTCCTGACATCATCTTGTGTTTGAACACCTCAAAAGCAAAACATAGACCATCATGGTACAGGTCCCTGCTTTGCAGATGAGAAGCACAGAAAGTGAGCTGCAGGATGAATGATTGAAATGGGGTTTTTAATCCTAGAATAACACTCCTTAGGGACTGAAATAGGATTTGCCTAAATTCAACTTGGAATAAGTTTTGGATGCTGTAAATGCTCGGTTTTAGTGTTGGAGTTTACAAAAGGAGCCATGACTCTGGTTTAAATCAACTAGTTTGGTGCAAAGAGTTTGAAAGTGTCCCTGGAACCTCTCCAGTTTTTAAAATACCTAGACATCCTGGATGCTATGAGCTAGCCTTTCAGCTATTTTTTTAGGTGTTATTGCAAGCTATACATACAGAACCCATGAAACTACGAACTCCTACCCCCTATACTCACGTGTGCCAGTGCCAATTAGTTATAATTGCTGGGAAACAGACTCAGTCTGTTATCTGCCACGTTTTAACGTAATGATCCAACATCCTCCATATGTCCTCACTGACATACTCTTTAAACTGACACCAGAACAGCAGTCAAAAATTTGCATTCAGCTTCCTCAGGTAAGTTAGTTGCGGTGCTCAAGTTACAGATCAACAGCTGAGGCAGAGCGAGTTTCCGAGCAGAAATGCAGTCTGCTCCCTCCGAAACAATGCGAACAATAGCAGCTTCCCCGGGCGGCTGCTGTTGCGGCTGCTGCTTGAAATCGTGCACAGCACAGCTCAACTCACTCCACCCAGAAGTCTGCCAGCTCTCCCACAGAAAAAGCTCGACCCCAAGCACTTCGAATTAAGTTTTGCAAGTTTTCAGCCCCCAAAAACTAAAGAGAAAACAAACGACCGGAAGGAAAGCATCTTACCCTTGAAGGCTTGTAAAAGTCACAGTAACAAAGTTGCTCCCCTCCATAGCACTCCAGTACACTCCTCTCTTCTCATTTACACGTAGCTTTATCCCCTCCCAAGACCAACAGCTTCGCTCGCAGTCGCAGCGCCAGGACATTCATCTAAGGAACCAAAGCTTCTCCGCACTGTGAAATGGGCTTCGCGTGCTTGTCTCTGAGCCCCTTAAAATCCACTGTGGATCTGCGCTGTCATGCAATATCCTGGTAACTAAACTTACTCCAAGTTCACTACTTCTCGCTTCANTTTTTTTCCTTTCTTTTTTTTTTTTTTTTTTCTTTTAGATTCTGTTTCCTGTAGATAGGGAAAGTGTAGTAGCTCCCTTAAAAATAAAACGCTTCAGCACAACAAGCAGTGAAAGAGTAAAGCAGAAAAGCAGAGCACCTAAGGCTTGGGGCACCCCAATTAATTCCAGAGGCAACTGCTGCTCGCTTTTACCTACCTCCTGCCAACACGGAAGCTTTCAAAAGGAAGCCAACCGAGTAAAAGAGTCCAACATATCAAATTGCTTTAAAAAAGGATGAACATAATAAGGGATCCATTTCACAGCAGCAGCCCCTCGCTCTGCATGTGTAATGCTGGACTCTGCCAAAACTCCTTAAGCCCACTGTCGTACAAGATGATCCCAAGGCTCCACCTCACCCACTTTCCAACAGTTGTAAATAGCTAAAAGTCTGCAGAGAAAAACCTCATAGGGCACAATTGCATAACTCAACCACAGAACTTCCTTCAGCTAGTTGAAGGATCACTTTGGCACTGAAAGATCAGGGCTTGCTTATTCCTGAAAGGCCTCTAGGACACATGCCTGGCTTCACAGCTGTCAAAGGGACCCTCCTCACCAGAATCCCTCAGCACTCACATAATCCTTCTACTCATTTCCCCACCTTTAACCAATAAAGCAGTCGCTCTTTTTTCCCGTAAATGTAGGACCCTTCATGATACATTGCCCTCCTGTATGCCAGTTTCCCCCTGGTTTCCCCCACTAAGAATAAAATTGAACTAGCTACAACTTTAATCCACCTCTTGCTTACCCTGCAACTGTGAACTGCAATTATTCTAGGATCACCATATTCTTTCCCTAACTTATGTTGATAGTAATGTTTGTCAGGATTACACTAATTTATAGCTAATAACAAGAGAAAGTTTAACATAAGAATACTTCTATATGTATTTATCTCTGCTTTTCCCCTTCATCATTTGTGTTTTCGCATTGGATTTATGTGGATTCTGTTAAAATTAATTTCAAACCTATAAACCTGGATGCATTAATCAGCTGATTAAACGTGATAACATGAGAGTCAAGCCTTTGTCAAATAGTATTTTCTAGGAGGTGAAATTTTCTGAAGGCTTGTCAAGATAAAAGCTATGTAGGACCCTGAATGCTGCAGTAGTCATGAAGGTTGAAGTGTAGAGTACCAATGAAGAGGATACTATAGTGCCATAAGTCATTTCTGAAGGAAGAACAAGAGGCTGTGCCCCTTTATGACAACTCCAGGGTGATTCTTCCAAGCTACACCAGCTAAGACAGCATAGGGTGTTTTGTTGATGATTTTTCTTGGCATTGAAATCTACCTTACATACATTGACAATGACTTTTTCCCTCAGCAATGATTTCCCTATGGATTTCCGTGAACCTGCTCATGTAAAGGAATCTCAGCACATGTGGAAGCACTCAGAAGAGCAAGAGTGGCTCCATGTTATGAACTCACCTCTGGAGTCTCTTGTCTTTGCCTACACTTTGGTCCCTGGGTAGCATCTTCCCAATAGTCATACCATTTGAGTCCTCATCTAGAAATTTCTGAACACACCAGGGAGGGCTGCAGACAGCAATGTCAGTTGTCCACATTTCAGTGCCTGTTTGTACATGTGTGATGGATGTCAAATTTCCCAGTGCAGCCAACATGGTTTGAGCAGAGGATCACATAATCAGGTGCAGCAAGGCAGTGGTGAATTTGCTGCGCCCAATAGCTGTGGGAAGAACTTTTGTCTTTATTTTAGCTGCATTTAGTTATATTTCCATTAAACAAGCTGTTTTCTTGGCCAGGCAGATGTCTCTGAACTACAGTGCTTCATGTCTGAATCTCTGGCATTCCCACCTGTCCACTAGTCACAGAGGGCTAGCTTAGAGTGAGATGGATTTAAATTTATGCTACTAAGACCTAATCTTAGGACTATATCAAGGAGAATGACTTTCAGTCATTCAGCTTGTGCTGCATTTCAACTACAATTGAGATGTAAAACTCAAGACTTGGTAACAGTTAAGTCACGTCCTCAGTCCATCCTCCAGACCAGATTCGCTTTCCACCCAAACAGAAGAGCTGAGAGGACAGAGGACCCTCTCTAGAGCACATGGGACTCAAGCGTACATGATGGCCTAGTAAGACTTTGAATAGCTTAATATGCCTCAGAGTAACCAGAGAGAGTAACTGGAGGATAGGAGAGAAAGAGGACAGAAATACACGCTGGAACATCCCACAAGTGCAGACACAAACTAAATGCCAGTCATGGCAAAAAGCCCTCCCTGTGTCAAAGCTATTTTAAAATTACTATCAACCTAGATGCTTTCCTAACTATCCTGTGTAGTTTGAAAGAAGCACTGATGATCTTTGCTTTCTGTTACCATCTTGTAATTGCAGCCTCAACTTCTGAACTGCAAGGTTTGAAGCTTGACCTGCTCCACCATTGTCGGGGAAGGGGTAATTAGGTACTGTGAGGTGATATTATNCTGCTCCTTTTATTAATACAGCCCGAAGATCAATTGGACCTTTGGACACGAGATAGCCAATCAAATGGCAGTTACCCAAGATTTGGCCATATTGGGTGAAGCCATAGGCTTGCTTTATCCTTTTTTGGGCAGATCACGGGCCCTGCACAAGGCAATTGTGTGCACCCTGTTTACCGCAGGTGATGGACAGACCCCGGACCCCAGACTTAGTGGCGCCAGGTTCTTTGTCCCTTTTCCCATGGTTGCTCTCCCCAAAACAGAAGGAGAGAGAGCAGAAAAAACATGTCTGCATAAGCCAAGACATGTACAAGCCTAATTTGGCCTGTTTAGGCCTACCACAACAACCATGGCTGCTGTCTCTCACGGCAGAGAAGTAGCTATAGCTGATTGAGCGAAGATGGGCTCCTCCTTGCCTAGAACCGGTGCCATGGCCAGGGACCACTCCCAGCCAAAATAATCTCATCACCAGCTCCCAAAACAACTCAAGTGCATTGCTTATACTAACCATGGGATTCACAACTCCTGAAAATATACATATGTTGAAGTGTTTTCTCACAAACTCCCATGGGTCAGCCTTAGATGACCAAACCTGCCACAGCCTGTGTTTTCCTCATCCCACCTTGTCTCCCCTTTCCTGACCAGTCTAGCCAAGAGAGGAACTCTTTCTGTAAGGGAAGGATAGTAAGTATGCTTCACTTTGGGGACTGCTAACATGTCTGTTGTTATGAGCACCTCCAATGGCTACAAGGAGTCAGATGGGCATCTTGTCTCAGCTACTCTTGCTATGAGAGACATCATGCATCCTCTTGCTGTTGAAAATAAGAGTAGGAAGCCTAAGAAATACAGGACTGTATTGTAAGATTGATGCTCGGAGAGCTGTTTTAAAAATGTAGTGTAGGAGGAACATGTAATTTGCAAATTGCTGTATTCCAGGAAACACTATCACAATCATAACATAAATAACAAAAGACCAAAGGTCCCAAAATGTACTGTATCACAGATAAGTAAAGATGAATTGTACTGGCAATGTCCTTGATCCCAGTGGAGGAGGTGTCAGGTGAAACTGTCTAATGGACAGCAGAAAACACACAATGACACTGCAGAGGAAGGGAAAAAGAAATGCTACATGTTCCTGTTATCTTGACCAAACTGTGGGAGGGAAATTAAAGGAGCACACAATCATAAAGTGACCCGTTGCTCTAAGGTTGTCCTTGCCTCTTGGGATCCGCTCAGCCAAAATCATCTTAATGCTCCGCCAAGGGACTAATAAACTGATAGAAATCCAAAGTAGCTTTGAAGGTATACTGGTTCTGGCTCTGACAGAGCAAACCTTCTAAGTAAAAGAAATAGAACATGACAAGTATTTAAACTGGGAGAAGTTGTCTAGGGACAGGCCTTATTGCTGCTTGGCATTGGTCAGAAGGAATGAGCAAGCAACTCTATGGTGTTTAGATGTTGGCAGGGATTAAACTACAACAGAGGGGATGCTCCAGACTCCTATCTGTGTGCATCCATCTCTCCAAGTGTAATCTTAACTGAAGTGTGCAGCTTTAAAACTGCAGGTTCATGCAGAAGTATTTCCATACCTCACCAGTTACTCCACCGTCTGAGAGTACATGCTAAATGGAAATGGTCAGAAAATAGTTTCAGTGGGTGTGTGCAGAATAACATGACTCATAATGATCAGGATTTGGTGGAGTGCCACTTACCTGAAGTAGGAAAGGAAGTGTATGTGTGTGTGTGTGGTTAAAAATTCCCTTTCTCCATCAGAATCCCTTGCCAAGTACTCCAGAACCTTGCAAACAGTGACCAGCTGGGGAAAATTGTAAGAACCCCACAAAGGTGCAAATTCTTGTCCTTAAAAATCAAGAAGCAACTTATTCTGGTAACTATCAACCTCATATTTCTGGCACCAACATCTGCAAATGTGATATCTCCTGACATTTAAAAGAGAAATTAAATCAGTCTCTCTCAAGCATCCTCTTTTTAACCCATAGGAGATGGAGCAGAGTTGAAAACCTTTGGATTAAAGATCTCTCATCTGGGTTCAGCTGCTCAGATTACACAGAAGGGGAGAGAAAGCTGGACTCTATTCTACAGGGATAAGGCTCAAGATCACCTCATCTCTGAGGTCTAGATCCCTAGATTTGGGATCTTGTGTTTATGAACTCCACTCTGTCCAAAGATTTCACTGCTGGAGAGGGAAGGTGCTGTTGCAAGGGGGGAAGGTGCTGTTGCAAGGGAGGAAGGCTCTCGGGTACCTGAAATGTTTACAGTGACCTCATAAGAAGTTATGTGAAATGAGTGACACAGGAATCAGTGGGAGCTGATGGATATCCTGAGATCCACCTGTCTCAGGATTGTGTTCTTGGACTATAAATCTCTGTCTTTGGCTATGACACTACACATGACCAACTGTGTGGGGGAAGCACGGAGTATAATTAGCTACTCCAGCAACTCCCAGGTGTGCCCACACTGCTTTTAGCATGTTTCCGAATCATCATCAGTGAACGAAGTGGAATCTCAGGGGGATGCTTGGGAGGGCTCATTAAAAGCTAACCATGCCTACATGAATAGAAAAATCAATAGCTGAGGGCAAAGCAACAGCCCAGCTTGTTAAAGCCTTTGACTAAAGTGGCCTTTGTAATATGGGTATTACAAAAGACCTCCTGCTGCTATTTGCAAGGCGCTAGCTGCCACAAACACATATGATGTGTCTGGTGACACTCCAAACAC